>JAZBGX010003178.1:0-10292 GCA_037414775.1 Zonitis immaculata | reverse complement strand
TCAAAATTTTTACTCGTGCATCAAAACAGATCCTAACTGATCCAGTTAAAATTTTAAATGTTTTTTTTCTTCATAATATCGATTTTAGGATTGCAGACGTTAATTTTTCAGGAACAATGTCAATTCAACTCGAACTTCATCAACAATTTTACAAAATTGGATTAGTTTCGCTTGAGTTGAGTATTTAATAGTTGAAAATGTCCACTATCACGTACAGCGTCCATTACTATATACATATACCTATATATGTGATACATTTATACATATAGATATAATATAAAACATTGAGACTTTGTTAGTTTTGCTTCCGGCTCTGCAGTTGTATCAAATATTGAATATTGCAGTGGAATCACCTAAAAACGTGCCATATAAAATTTGTCAAATCTAATGGATTTCTAAAGTTCTTCTAACATACAACTTCTGATTGCCATATGTGTGTCAGTCACACTTATAAAATAACTGTTTTGTTTGGTTTTTTTTTTTCGTTGGAAATAATCTCTCTAGCATACTTAAATATTGCAAGATGTTCTGGATTTTATCAAAATGCCTATATAGTGTTAAAATTTCGTCTTATTTATTTATTTAATAATCATAAAATTTTGACACCTTCCTGTGCCCTTGCTCCTTATTATTATTATTATTATTATTGTTGTTTTTATTCAAAATACGGAAATGTTGAACGAAACCAGGTGTGATGTTGTCCATCATTACCATTAGTATCTCAGTAGCAAAAGTTCTAAATCATTTCTATATGGATCTCAATTGAAAAGAATTGAACATAAGTTGGTTTATAATAGAGATGGGACAATATTGATAGAATTCAATTTCTAATCGTCTTCTACTAGTAGCAAACCGATTAAATAAAAGTTTGACTTAAGTTGAGCTCTCTGAGTTAATTGAAGCGAAGACAATAAAGAAAAATCATTGGTCATATTCTATTGAAATAGAGTCGTATTATTTAATGAATTAGGTCAATGAATACTTGACTTGATTTTTTATAATAAAAATTTGATTAATTCCAATCATAATGATATTTTAAATAATCATATTTTAATATTTTAATAATGATGATTAATAGATTTTCGGTGCCAGATTTTGTAAATGACAAATTGATCGATTAAATCCAATTAAAATTAATTTTTTTTTATATCAATCCATCTCTATCCCCCATCAAGTTCTATTTTATATAATTTATTCGTTATTTAGGGTGGGTGCGTAGACGTGTCTGAATTTCAGAATCTGAAATACAAAGGAAATGGGCAATTTTTCACTATGAATTCATAATCTAAATCCGACAAATAGACAAAGATGTCGATGCGAAAATTGCAAATATGCACATCTGCATCAGTTGAACTTTATGGTTTTTAAAGCCAATAATACTGATCGAATTATATCTAGTAAGTGCGAATATACTAGAAGATAAAAAAAGAGGGATAGATAGATAAATATATATATAGAGATCAAGATCGAGAGTTTGAGAGAGATAGAAACAATGGGGGGGTAGGGGAGATGAGAGAGAAATAGATAGAGCGGGAGAGAACCGATTGGTGGAGGAAACGCGAGATGGTGAGAGGAACTGAGAAAGATGAAGATAAGAGCGATAGAAGACAATAATAAGCGGACGTGAGAGAGAGAAAGGTTGTGTGGTGAGATACAGATACAGTGAAAAAAAGATGAAGATAGAGTTAGAGAGAGGAAAATAGTGTGTCTGTTTGAAAGAGACTGAGGGACAGATAGAGAGTTGGATAGGGACAACTCAAGTTATTAACGAAAACCATTATTTGTTTTTTGCAACTTCATTGAGCAGATATGGCGATCGGAAGAATTTTTCCAAACAGTTCAATGTCTATTTTGACCGAAGCCCTATAACATTTGACATTGTGTATATATATAGGATACAAAACAAGATAATAAATTTCAATAAATCAAATGCATTCCATCAAATAATTAACCATAACATATACAACAAATTGCACATATGTTACATTAATATATCATTTTATTTATAGGTTCTATTAAATAGTAGAATTCGAGGTATGTCAATGTTATATAAATTTGTCTCGTACCCCAAAAATAAACTCACACCCCTCTTTGAATAATAATTTTAATATTTTAAAATGGTAATAATATTGCGGTTGAACCGAATTAAGATTTGTATCCCACAAAGTTGAGTCATACCTATAGCATATATAGAAATGGGACTATCAAATCAAAATGAAAATATAAGTAACTAAATGAATTGATGATTTTACCACCCCTAATGATAAGAGGGCAAATATTGTAAATAATGTATCATCAATAAATATATAAAATATATATATATATATATACCTATAGATAGATAGATATATTAAGGGATTAGGGAGTTGAATTTTGTTGAAATTTTATAATTTATTTTATTATTATGCTACCCTCTATGATTATAAAGACGCATGAATTAAATAGTTGCTTATCTTAGTCTCTGCACTTCAATTTGCATCTCTAACTAGAATCTTCATTGTAAATATATAGTGATGCCATTAGACATTTACATCTGTCTCTCTCTCCCTCTCTCCCTCTATATTTTACTATACAACATCTAATCTTCTCATATGATGGATGCTTGGTAATGATACACATTTTGTTTTGTTAATTAAAATCTTGTATCTTTCGGCGAGATTCCCAAATTGAATTAATGGAAATTCCTGTATATTTATACAAATAAAATAATAGCGAAATACAGTAGAACCTCGTTCCAGGCAGCTGAGTATAGATAATGAGGCTCTATCGAAGAAGCTCAAAACTTTCATTGAACGTATAGTGATTGTCCAAAAAAGATTTGCAAATTTCTTATTCAACTCGATTCACTTCTTCATTTTCGTAATTTCTCGACTATTTATTTTAATGCTCTCGATAAAATACTCCACAAAAATACATTATATACAGGATGTCTCCAAATTCGACGGCAATATTATAGAACTGTTTATTCAAGACTTATAGATAGAGAAATATACCAGCAGATCGAAACGCACGCCTCGATTTGTGGAAAACAAAACTGTTGTATAGTGTTTGGAATAAATATTTCGAAAAAAATTATAAGTTGGCTCCCAATTTCGGAACAGTCTGTATATACCAATTATAATAACAGGTAATTACAGTTACACAAACTTATGTTTCAGCTGAAAAACGCCGACATTCGTATGGAAATAATTTTTTATAAATGCCCATAAAACAGGTGCTAAAATATAGGAATTGAGACTGTTAATGTTGTCGTTATATGGCTATTTAGCTAGAAAAAAAGCATGATATACAAAGTTTATACTGTTTGTCGTGCGAATTATAAAAATTACAAGTATAAAGCTTAATTTGATTAAAATATAGTGAGTTTTACCAGATAGAATCTCTTGGAACTATCATTTTATTTGGACATTTGTGAAATCTATCAAAATCAACTTGGGTGGTTTATTTTTCCTTTCCTATGTATATTTATACCATAAATCCATTAATAATTTCAGATTACTTTTCAGGATAATACTGAATGATGAATATGTTTTATTTCAGTTCTTAATAAAGATTATTATTATTTGTTATATTTAAATAAATAACAACAACCGGCGGTGCGGCGTGTGCGTTTTCTATCACATCTGGGATTATGGGGTAGTCACTACCCTCTAGAATATTTCGAAAAAATGTCTACCCTATGTATATTGAAACTAAATATTATTATAACGAAAAACACACATAAATCCTACCAAATTTGTTGCCCATTAATAAGATACAAAGTGAGAACATATTTTTTGGAAAAGAGAAACCAGAAAAAAAATTATTTTAGATACATACCGGATGTGCATCCGATCTTTTACACACATGCATTTATAAATTTTGTTTTTGCCATACACACACAAACGCACAGTTGTTGGAAATATTTTAATTTTTGACAATGTTAACAAATCACAAAAATTATTAGTTTAATTGATGTTACGAGTTGGTGATTAAAATTTTTACCATTCCATTGCGGAATTATTCGAAAAATAATAGACTTCTTAAAAATGCGAAAAAAACAAAAACAATTATTATAGAATCAAATATTCCATCATAGTGTATATACGCATTGTGGTGTGTGTTTGCTCTTATCTCGCGTCAATTTAATTCTTAATGAAAATGTTGTCAATTTAATCGTAACGACGATATAGTTGCGTTTATTTAAAAAGAAATTTAGAAATTAAAATTTCTTTTAATATTCGATGGATTAATTTAAAAAAATAGAAAAAAAATGGAGCAAATGCCAGCCAGCAATTCACAATTGAGAGAGCACGGGCGGGAACTATCTGTTCGAACTCTCCGCACACCGCTGTAGCCTTTCAATTTGGCTACCGCAGTTAGGTGCGGTGTGTGACGGAGTTAAACAATCAACTCCACCCATGCCCTCTCAAATGTGAATCTCCTATATCAATCAAGCACTTTAGATAGAGACAGATAGATAGAGATGTCTAGAGATAAAGAGAGAGGTAAATAGCAATAGGGGAAAGAGACAGATGGGGAGTAAGACAGATATATGGTGAGATAGAGAAGTAGATGGATAAAGTGTGAGTGTGATAGAGTAAGAGAGTTAGGGGAGGAGTTGGAAGTATGTAGATAGAAAGGGATAAGGGAGATAGAAAGAGAAAGAAATGGATAAGAGGTGAGAGATGGAGAAGGAAGAGAAAGTAAGATGGACAAAGAGACACATGATTTTTCCGTTTGTTTGGAACTGTCTCTTTCCTCCATAGGCCATCTTTTTTGTTAAACACATGATAATGTATTCAGGATTATACCATATATGCATCTGAATATTACGGACAGTAGATACGTGACGTTCTTTAACGTATAAATGATAGAACTACATTAACATTATAATGGTAATTTTTTTTTAATAAAAAAAAATTCAAGCTATGCAAAATTGTACATCGTCGACATAATTCCATCATATGCTTGTATAATTATGAACTCAAACAATGAAAAATAATATACAACAACACAAATGAATAGCAAAACGAAAGATAAGAGAGATATCTCTTTTGTAATACCAATCGGAAAAGTTGGATTGGCGCGCGTGAAATATTATGTGTTTATTCTCGCACATGTGCGGGAAAGTACTCGAAGCTAGAAAAAAAAAACCGACTTAATTAATTTTTTTATATCAAAATACATTGTTTTTCTTCTAAATTTATGACGACTATATAGACTGTGGGAAATTGTCGAATATATAGCCCAATCTAATATAATTAGGAATTATGTGTAATTTTCGACTTTTGTCGTTCTGATGGTTGTCCGTTCGAATTAGATAGATAATATAATGAAAAGGGACCACCATCGTTCCGAGAGATTCTACATGTATATACGTATAACATCAATATATAATCCCCTATGTATATCTGATAAATGGGTTTTGTGATTTCCATGGAACATCCCCAAAATGAAAAACTATTAAATTAATCCTTTGCAAATGGTACCAAACGTTCCGTAACTACATATATTTATTGTGTATAAGAATGGTTTTGAACAGTTAATACCAACCATCATAGGGGAGCAACTATATACTATATACAGTCAATAGTTTCAATTAGTTTCGCTAGATTTCCTACACAATTATACTCGCATAAATTGGTAAAACGGTAAAAATGGACAAAAATCAAAAGGATTCTGTTACTATATAACTGTGATATTTGTAAATGATAGATTTTGGAATATAACGCCCCAAAATTCGACATATGTGGAGATTTTGTATAAATAGCAGACGCCGCGCCGCATCTTCTCTTTGTATATATTTCCATGGGATTTCGTGATGGCGATTCGGTATAAGCTTAAATTATAAAGGGCGTGTTTTTCGGGGTGGCTCCCTTCCAAAACAAAAAAAAAAAACATCATTAACTCCATTGCCAATAACAATAATAATAGAGTACTGATTTTTTATGTTTAATATATAAAAAAAAAAACATTACCAACTAAACGGCGATAAAAACTTTCTAGACGTTTATTTCTAAAGAAGAATAAGTTTAATGGTTTTATAAATAATTTTTATATGTTCAGGTGATAATGCAATTTTTTTCTTCCGTTATTTGTTGTTGTTGCTGCTGTTTTTTTTTTCTTAATAGTTTAAGTGTGTTGGTTCGTATTTGTTGTTCGTTATACATATATAAGTGCCTTAAGTTGTTCTTGTATTAATGAACTTCAACAAACTTGCTACTTTATTTATAATGGGGGAAATTGTGTGTAGAGACTTGATAAAAATTTGGCATATGTGTGCTATTTAGTTTGTAAACTGGAGGCATCGCCATTTTACATATTTATAAGTTTCTTGTAAATAAATCCACAATATATATATATAGCAACCTGCTCATATAAGCTTTTAACGTTTTAAGAAGGAAAAAATTTAAGAAATACTGTTCTATCGTTAATTTATTCCGAATAAAAAGAAAAACAACATTAATTCGACTCTATATTTATCGACAAATCTATATGAAGAATCAAACAGAACTGAAATGGGTCAATGGTTATAGACAGATAGAGAGAGACTGATTCTAAGCCAAGTAAATATCTAGATAGATAGATACGAGATAAAACCACACACTAACCCACACACATACCGCGCTATATGTATATACTGATAGCAGACGGAGGAGCTTTTTGTCCCGCGAGCTTTCGTAATTTGATCAAGGTAGAATTGCGTATATATTTGGCTGAAAGCTTCAGCCAATATTGATGATTCTCACAAATTATTTATAAACGTGAAGTGTATAAGTAAGTACTATATATAGTTTGGGAAAACTTTAACAGGAACTCGTAACATTTTTCCACTTTATATAGAAAATTTAGGATTCTTTCTATTTTGATTTTAAACCGAAAAATTAATAAAAAAATTGATAAATGACAATATAGGGAAAATCTGCTTATTATAAAATTACTGTTTTAATTCCATTTTGGCAAAATCCTCGTACATAGGTATATATATGTAGGTATATAAATGAATATATACACATAAAATATACATATATATATATATAGTATAGTAAAGTGTACAATGTTGTATGTTATGACAGTTTCCAATATGCAGTAAAATTGGAAAGCCGCCCTATCAGCTTTTAAACTATCGAAATCCTCGACAGGAGTGAAAATTAAAACCAGTAAAATAACAAGCGGATTTCATTTGTTTCTATATATACATATATCTATACTGTACTTTACAATAACGTTCAATGTTTATTTCTAAAAATTAGCTATATATATACAGTATACAGTACAAGTTCCCCTGACCGGACACTCTAATTTCTAGCAATTCCTATAGAACAGACACGGACACAATAGCTGTTCTGTTACAGCTATTCCTATGCAAAAGCTTCAAACTGGTAAGGAACTAGTTCGGAATCCCTCATATAACACAATAACTGTTGTCACCGGATTCCGAAAAACGGCCGTCGAAACTTCTTGCGTCCGAAGTGACACATCCCGACCATTGTCAAAAATCTTCCCGGTTCAGCTTGGTAATACGCAAGATTTGCTGTTAAAAAATCGACTCGTTTCTTTTTGATTTTTATTACTTTCGGATCAGCCTTCCGAGTGAGCATCTCAATTGAAACGAACTCTCGTCTTACCGTAAGTGCCCACTCCAAAAGAGCTTTCTCTACTTCAATCTCGTGAATGTAGAATATTAAAAACAAAGAATTGAAAGTTGTAAACTAACTTTTGTAGGAACCATAGCAAGGAAGTTCTAAAAATGTTATCTCAAACGATCATCAAACTGAAAATCGAGAACAATTTTCTAATTTTATAATCGTCCATAAAATTTGACCCTTTCACAAATTCTCCCACAGTTAAGTATTTTTAATTTCAATACATATCAAGAGAGAGAAACGCGTATACGGACGGCTATTGAAAGAGAACAAATTTTGAAGAAAAAAAAAGTTATAAAATTTATTAAGAACTATAAAGTTGGTTTGTGCAGAATTTCAAGTATCTCTATTATGTTTATAATTTTTTTTTTTGTGGTTGTCGTTCCTTAAACACCTCCGACCGCCACCCGTGTTCTTGCTGTTGTTGCTTTCGAAAAAGAATTTCAGTTGTTCAGAAAATGTCAATAAAATTAAACCGCGCACCAATATTATAGTCTGTTCATCGGTAGCCAATAATATAGTCTCCGATTATACTTTGATAACACCGCTATTCATTAATTTTAAATGAAAACTGAATGATCGCGGTGTCGTCTCGGTCGTGTCGTCTCTCCAATTTTGATAATTAAGGATTTTTAGGTGAAATACTTTTACACTCCAATGTGTTTCACATAACGAATATGTATAGGAATTTTAAATCGTTAAAAACAGGTAGACTAGGATTTTTGTTTTCAAAAAAACGATAAAATTAATTCTTAATTAGAATTATTCATTGTTATAAACAAACAATTGTTTTTGATAAGAGTTTTGTTTTGATAACGCGATGATTTGTTCAATTTGTTGTTAATTTTTTTATATTCAATACAAAAACTTTTTGTATAGAATGATTTATCAGCCAAACGAAATTGGTTCCGCCACCATTGTCACCTGTTGAATTCACCAAAAATCTCATTGTATAGTCGAACAAACACAATCCATTATTCATATAAGTTAGTTTATAAATTTTTTTATATTCATATACAATCATTATTTGGGAATTTCATTTTTATTTTAACAATTTTCCCCTCCAAAAAAAATAAATAATAAATTTATGACTTCTTACACATAAACCTGTCCAAAGTTTTACATCTTTTCCTTTTATCTCATCGTTTAAAATTCTTATCAAATCTTTATTATTTTCAATATGATGAGTTTAGAGTATAGTAGCATTTTTATACTTTTATGCTTTTGGAAAAATTATTACCGGAACTATCATTAATTTATAGCTAATTCAACGATTTTCTATTAATTCCAATATTATTTAATCGAAATACACCTGTCGGACAGCTTTTTAGCTTTCAACGAAAAGCAAATATTTAATCAAATAAACTTAACGGCTCATCCCAATGCTATAATAATCGAAACCAACAAGATTATACCAAAAGTGCATTAATATAAAGCGACTTTTAGTTTCTCAACTCTATATACAATTCGAGAATTGATTTTTACTTTAGATACCATCAAACTTGTCTAAGTTGACCACTGAACAAATCGACAACTCTTCGTTAGTTCATTAGGTCGAGCAGCCGGACGAACACTTTCTAATTCCACCGAAATTGCAGATAATAAATCCCAACGATATAGCAATTTTCTGAAAGTCGTGAGTATGATCGCTTTCAACTAAAAAGCACACGTTTCGTTTTCCATAGCGGTGTCCGTCCAAGAAAGTTTCCACTGTAATAGAGTCGAGATTTGTTTTTTTAAAAAAAAAACAACAACATTAGTTGTCGCATATTTGTCTTGTAATGATCATGAAATAATTATATAACGACAATTTTAATTGGAAATCATGACTCAATTAAATTTCCAACGTACTTTATTGATGATTATAAATATTATCATTATTCTTCCAATATAATTACAATAAAATTGATTATATGTTGTCACGTTTTCGAGTAAAAATTAGAACAAAGAATATCATCATTTCAATTGTTTTATGTACTTCATATAATAAATAAAGGTTAATTAATTTGATATTATTTATAGAAATTGAATGAATATACAGTCGTCAACTAATTGATTATGATATGAACTCAATAATAACATATTAAAATTTATTTCGATGCAGTAATAGAAAGGATTGCCTATGTAATTTCTTCCAATAGAAAATGTGACGCCATATTGTTTGTGTGAAGCATACTTTAGATTTAATCTTGCGTATACGTTGTCCGAAAGTTGTGGCGCTAATGGAATCGACTTTAATTAACCTGATAATCTCGTTATATGATCCAGGACCGCGATTCACTCTCTCTACCTGATGCTTGTCTGCTACTACATAACTTAACGATTATCAATATAATTAGCCGTTTAAACGTATTTTTCTTTTGTTTTTGATTTTATTACTATTATTATTATTACCAATAACTTGATAACATAATTTATTGGTAATTTATTATTTTTTATTTGTTCTTCATAAAATTGTCGCTTTTATAAGGAATATACAGTGTGACTTTCCTGTACCATAACTTTGGTTGTATTGTATAAAATAGAAGAAGCATTTGAGGATTCAAACTATATAAAATCTGAGGAATATTTTGGTGTTGAAACGGTTTTTCTAACTATTTTTGGAATAATACAGAAAATATTTTCCAGGTGTCACAGTTTCCTTTAATAGAACCAGAATTATCG
>JAZBGX010003177.1:0-10299 GCA_037414775.1 Zonitis immaculata | reverse complement strand
ATATTTCGACCAGTAAAGATCAATGTTTATTTTACTACAAAAAAAAAGGTTAATCCTTTTGTGAATCGTTGAAAATTCAGAGATTATCAATAAATAATAAAAGTTGTGTTTTTTTTCATAATCGTTCTATATAGGTATGTTGTGAAATAGTACTTTATTGGTATTTTGAATGTGTATCACGTTCGATGGGGAAATTTATCTCACTTCGGTGTACAGTTTTACTAGATGGTATATATTATAGAACTGGTACCCATTTTACCAAACAAACAAAAAACAACTTTGATTTGATTGGGCTATTTGATCAAGCAAAACTACGGATTAAGAGACCGCCTACAGCTTTGGACTTGATAACAAAAATAAAAAAATAATAATATACCTAATATATAACATAAATTCTATTTATTTCGAATCCGAATTGATCCAATTTTATTGTTACTATTATATTAACCATCAATTATTTTATAAATCATTATAATCCGAAAATTATTCCCTTAAAACAGGACATTTATAACTATAATTATGATTTGCAATTGAAACAATCCAAATTTAAAACTAGAAACTATAGAAATAAAACGATCGTTTAAATTTATTTTTATCTATATAAAATTCCATTTTCAAGTGATCTCAAAAGAAATATTGTATATAGAAAGAAAAAGGAAGCAATTGGATATAAACAGCTGATAAGGGGGATGGTGTGGAACTGGAATAACTAGCACCAACGAGCGAGTATACACATCCACACAGTGTTTGGCCATTAGAGAATTGTACAGACCATACGTCGTCACTGACAAATGCATTACCCTGTTTTCGTTCATTTTATAAATTTTTATGTTCTACCATTGATATTTATTAACTATCTAAACGAATTACCAATCAAATAAATAACAATTGTTATTGTTTTTGTTTTTTATTTCATTTTTCTGTCAAAAAATATTCTAAAATTTCCAACTTAAGATTCTGCAAATGAAACTCAAGTATATCCACTTGAAAATATAACGGTTTTAGAAATGCTACGTGTAACGGTTTTGCGGTTTTCAGTTATTCCCATTTTAAAACTAATAATATTGAATATTCAATTCCCGATAATAATCAAACTATAAAACCGTCTCGATTGTGGTCTTTGAATAGTTTTAAAATCAATCATTTTCGATTCAATAGTCAAAGGCTATTCAAAATTATTTTAATTAGATAGTTTAATAAAATGTCTTGATCAAACTTAAAAATAAACGAAATATACCCTATTTACATGCGAACAAATTATTTTTATTAACTATTAAGATGATAAATTGCACTTTAATTTTATACAAACCCAAAGAATTTCCGTGGTTGAATTGAGATGTGAACGGGTGGTCCTCGAATTTTTTTCTGTCCAAAAACTGGTTAAATTAATTTCGTTGGTAATTAAATTCGATAGATGTTTTCGTTACGAACTCTATGTCGATTTAATTCTTTTTAATTAAGTGAATATGTTAACTCCCGATTTCGAAATGAAATAAATCAAAATTAATCTATTCCTAATTTATATAATGATTTAATGATAGATTCAAAAATCGATCGGAAACATATTATTTTTATACAGTGTGTCACAAATAAAACTTTATAATTTCGCAGGTTAAGGGTGTTGTAGTTGAGGACATAAAAAAAAGCGCTTAAAGATTCAGAGTATGACATCTAAGGACTATTTTAGCGGTAAAACGATTCGTGCAGGTTTTCGGAATATATGGAGTATTGGATCTCCTAGATGAAAATGGAGTGATAATTTAGAGCTGAGCAATATCGAGAAGAATAGGCATGCAAACTAAGTAGAAGAAAGAATAAGAAGAAGAACCTTAAACCTGAGAATCATACAGTCTTATTTGGGACGTACTGTATATCGATATTATAAATTAACGATAACCGATTATATTTATTCGTATTATGGTTAACTAGCTAAAACAACGATATAATAATAATTGATGACACAAAATGGCCCTGTTCCATTTTAACCCTTGTTATCATTGGCCGCACCTAACTTAATTCCAATTAACATTTTTCACCCTTTCATTTATCTAATAAAAAAAAACATAAATTCGATAAGATTGAAAACCAACTATATATGAAATTGATGTATGTGTTGCGAGATTGTACCACACAGACACACACATACACAATGAAATAACAAATACTTATTGTAGATGGGATTTTTTTCATTTATATTCATTAGTCGACACTGCTATACCACAAATAGCTAAACCTACGTATACCGATTTTAATAGATTTTCTAACAACGCCATTAACGGGTAAACCGCTCAATTTCCATATTTATCTTGTCAGTTAATAACGATCAGAAAACGGATTCTCGGTTACCCGAATGAACGAAATGTTACAGAATTCAATGAAATTGACTACCTTTGGAAAAAAAAAGAACCCAAACGTTACTAATTACTTGAAAAAGCAAAAGATTTCTTTTTTTGATGATAACAATCGAGTTTTTGAAGGAAAAATTATCAAGATTATAGAATTTTCAATTTTATGAAATGCTGTTCATTCAATATTTATATTTTCCTATCAATTTTGAGTTTATGTAGACGCGTTATCATTATTTGATCAGGAATATTTGATGTTCCAACTCTAGGGGGTTATTTTATTCTAGAAAAATTTCAATATTTATTAAAGTAATTCAATCATAATATTGGAATTTTACTATGTCGTTGTTTAGGGAATTCTGTTCATTTATTATATTCAAAATTTTAAATATTATCATAATATTAACTATTCGATCAATTGTGTATACATTATATAGGATATTGTTGATCAGTTAGTTGAAGCTTGTCCGGTATCTTGAGTAATACCAATGTGGTTGAATAGTGGGTGGTAAATAGTGATAGTGTCTCCGGGTATTGGTTGTTTCTATCAACCACATTAGCAACATTGGGAAATTGCTAACTCACCAATCGTAAATCGACACAATTAAATACCACATTCAATTTAACTAAAATCAGTTTATTATATGTCTATGTCTATTTTACTTTATCTTAACGATGTTTTGGCATTGATTCAACATATTATATGCGCATATAAAGATATATTTATAATAAAACCCTTGAAACTAATAGATATAGATATAATCGATTTTATATAGTATATCATAGTGACAACTAGAATAGTAAAATAAAAAGGTGAAATCATTGATCAATAATATTCTATTAATAAGACTATATAAGAATTATAAAAAGAATTGTGTAAATTTATTGTATTTGGTTTCGAAATATTTAAACAAATTACCAAAATTATAGCATACAATCGCGTTTATTTTCGTTTAGTGATTTCTTCAACGATAAAACGATTTTACGAGTAATAAATCGATGGATAAACTATATGGACTCTTAATTAATTTGCTACAGTAGTGAACCGTTCATTCTTCGAAAAGAAAATAGAGTTTCTGGAAAATCGACAACCGACGCCTAAAGTCTCCCAAAAACTACGCTTCACTAAACCGATAATTAATAAAATGTCACCAAGACACAAAATCATTGTAATAAATAACTGGAAAAAGCCAAGTAATAAGAAATGGATAAATCGTTCCATTTTATAATAATATAGAAAATCAATTTTCTTTTATTCCTCCAATCTAAATTTTAATCAGTGATGATGTTAGTTTGTTTGTTTGGTTTTTTTTTTTTCGAATACCAAAACAAAAGATTGATTATCAGGTGATCCGTTTTTAGGGGTTTAGTCACATCTTCTTTAAACATTAGTCATAAAATGCTCATAGTTATGCACCCTAAAGCAGTTCTTTTTATTTAATGGACCGAGATAGGTAATCCTACTGATACAACATAGTCTGACTGTAACAAATAGCCGAATCATCTCTTTCAATCGACAGTGTTGTTTGTTTTTTTTTTTTAATATTATTTATTGCTCGAATAAATAATTAACCTCAAATAAGACGATTATATGGATAAAATTGTTTTGATGATGATAGTAATAATGTGAATGAACCCTTTTAAAGTTTCGAAGGGTGAATTTTATGTAAATCGTCGTCGATTACGTCTGTAAACAGTTTCGCGCGTGCATAATACTTGAACGATAAATTTATGCACCTCGATTTTGAGTGGCTTCCTCTTTGTTGCCTGAGGGAATTGGAACTTTTTTGTTTTCTTTTTTTTTTTTTTGTAGGGTAGATAGAATAGTTGCCGATTGTCAAAGATTTCTAGCACTGGAAATAAATCAATACTAGTATCCTTTTATTTCGTCCATCGTTTAAAGAATGTCGCACAACCAAAATAACGTATTAGAATTTATTTATTTAGCTATTTAATGGTAAACTTACTTTCGAAGTAGTTTTCTAATGTCCGGACATTAAGTGGAAACTAACCGGAATTAAAACGGATATTATTTATTTATATAGGTTGTGGATATATGTTATTTTCCAAATAAACTAAGACCATGATAAAGACAGTTTATTTCTTTAGATTAATTCAAAAGCGTTAAGCGAATTGAAAGTTTTGCACCACTATCCTTCACGGTTTTAATCACCTTTGAAACTCTTTACCATTTTGAAAATATTTGCTATCTTTATCTAACATTAGTGAATAAGAGAACATTCTATTGATCCTATAAAAGTAACACACACAAACAAGTGATTTACGGTAAAATTTTTAATAGGTAATTTCTATGTTTTTAATCTCATAGTTGCTTTTATTTATACTCGCTAATTAAAAAAGAAAATCTTCAAATTATATCTAATTATAACTGAGCAGAAGTGAAAATAAAGAAAACTATATGGAATAAATTTCAAAACAAAAAGAAAACACTTTCAAATTTTAAAATATGGGACATTAAAGTTTATTAAAATGTAATCATAGCTATAATTATTAAATTCCTTTTTATAAAATTACTAATGAATAATTTTCAAACGAAAAATATCAACAGAACAGCTTATTGTTCCTATTAATCTGTTTCTATTCTGTTATAAAAACTTTTTGTTTTCAATTTTCATTATACCATTGTCTTATTTGTTTTATAACGAATAACGTTGCTAATTGTTAAATCAATTATAATTGTTATTGTTGGTATTAGAATTTTAATTATTTTTGATTGAGTAGATGAAAAAATTTTCAACAAATTTTATCGGATTTTCGTTCTGTTTGTTTATTTGTAACTAATAAAAAAATATTGTTTTGGTCTAAAGTCTAAAGGGTGAGGTTTTAATTTTTAAAAAATTATTATTCCTCTCTGTTAGAATTACATGATGAATTTTATGTGTATTTATAACAATTGTAAGCTTATACCATTAAACGTTACCTCTTTATAAGTGGATAAACTCTGTATATTCATCATTGAGATTTCCGCTAGATTTAATAGTAACCTAAAGTCATAAAATTGATAAGGCATCGATAAATCCATGATTTTCCACTCTAATTTCTCTAAAGTTCTCTCTAATTATAGTTAGTAATCAAAAAAAAAACTTTTCAACTATTCCTGTAAAATTAGATATATTATCTCAAATCAACCGATAATCAGTATATATAGACAACAACAATGAATAGTTAGTTACTTCATATTGTAAAATAGCCCGATGGGATGATATTGAAACGTTATAACTTCAAAGAGACGGCAAAATTCGAAATAGTAACATTTTATTAGTGTTGGTTCAATAAAGCAATGACTTTTTATGACTCCCTATGGAAAAACCGCACAACATCTTTTAAGGAGACGCAAAGCATTTAACCACACCAACAAATCCGGTCGTTTTCTCGTATTTGTTGATTCCATTTTTTTTTTCCTCTTCTGCTTAATTTTTTTTCTCTTGCTCTTATTCTCCTATTTCGATTCGTAAACAGTTGAGGGACCAAATCGGCAATCATATCCACACAAAACTCCACAATATGATTGAGTCCGGGAAGTTATGGAAATAACCATCACACTAAAAAAAAAATACGTATATTTTTTGCAATTCTTTTAAAAAAAGATTTATTAATAATAAAAAAACATTTGCATGGAAATGGAAATTTTACAATTTCTTTCATTTTTTTTTTTAGATGCTATTTCTGTTATATCCAACTGCTTTTTATCTTCAAATTAAAATGACCATCTTTAGAAGCTCAACTTCAGTTTCTTTTGATTATAATTAATTTTGATAAATTGTAGCGGACTTTTTTTTGATAAATAATGCAATTTTGTTGCATTACTGGATCACTGTTGTCTGTTTTACTGTAATTGCAATAATTAGTTCGAATGGAAGACATATTTAAGTGGACGGGCGAGGTCAAACTGATGGCCGCATACCTTGCCGTACCTCTTCGTGTGGAGGCAGGTGTGAATCCTTGGGCTTAGATATGGCCGCACCGCCTTTCTAAAGGTGGAGAACAAATAATATGTTGGATTCAACCATCTAGTATTTATCTGTACATGTATTTGTGTATATACATATATATATACGTATTACATATACTATATGTTATATTATGTATATAAGTGTATATACTTTTTCACATAGCAACGTAATGAAAAGGGTCTCGTAAATTTTTACTCGCCGAATGTTATCTATCTATATCACTGATAGTGACCACCCCCAGCGACCTGGACAGAATGATATGCTATAATGTGTCATCGATCTGTGGTAGTTTCGATATTTACAATTGCTATATATATATATATATATATATTTATAACATCCATCTCTCTACATTCACACATTGATATAAATTTTTTTCATTGTGGATATAAATCAAAATCATTGATTCTAATATTATGTTTTTTTGTTTTTGCCTTTTGTATTCAACACTACATACATATATTGAAAAAAGCAAAACACCAAACACAATAAAAACAACAACAACAACAACAAAAACATCAACACAACACAATAAACAAAAACCTTATATTCTGATTTTATATTTAAACGTTCGGGTGTATTTGAGTAGAATTAATGTATCAGACCTCCAATCCGGTCCAGTAGAAAGTTTGCTCTTTTAAAATGGCATTTGAAGTGGAAGAACTGGTTAAGGCTAAAGCCAAGTCTGTACCTATTCATTATATATGATTTATCCGCTTATTGTTTTTATTTGTTAAATATTATTTATAACTTACAAATATATAAAATCATGTTGTTTCTGTTGTGTTAATTACATGAAATTCTCTAATGTAACAAGTTTGAATGTTTGATACATCTACAACATATCCAACATATTTGTTAAAGTAAATTTAATGTCAAGAGAGGCTCCTATAAACTGGACATTATTCAACAATTTAAATTGACACACCATAATCTTGAATAAAGCATTACAATGTTCAACGAATATATGTACATTGTACATCATATAGGTATATGTGCGCATATGCTTTTGTCATAAATAAAAATTATCCTTGTATATATATAACTGTTAGATATGTACAGGAAGAACTCGTTTCTTATTATCTATATGAGACGCTCCTAAAGGAGGAAAACATTGCTATGTTTAAACATCAGGTTAACAATAAATACGGGCCTTTAACTACATTGCTCATAAATAAAACGTTTGTTTCATTTCGTACCTTGGAATGCGAAACAATGTACTTGCATTTTAAACAGCTTCCTTTATAACAATTCACCCTTTACAAATATTGCCAACATAAAGAATCTAATATTTTAGTAAAGTAATCAAGAAAATTTCAAATTAAATCCAATAACATTATTATATACAGGATGTTGTTTCGAAATTGTGATTTCAACATTTACTATAATGGAAAATGTAAAAGATATAGAAATAAGTCGGTATTGAATTTTATTGATATAACACAAACTGTTTCGTCTCTCAAACGCTTGTTTTTCTACCTTCGTTATCTCATATTTATTTCAAAAGAATTTATTCCTCATCACCATCACATTTATGTAACTTGGTTTGAAATTTGAATTGTCGCGTTCATTATTTTTTTTTCCCAACACGTTCAGAATTTTCTATAAGAGTTATTATTTTGAATTATCCTATTTGTTTTTTATCTTCTAAATTACGATTAAATGACATACTGTATAGTATAACATTTTCTTTGTGTTTCTTAAAACTTATGTACATAATATAGGCATCCTAAGTCAATATCTTGAATTGTTTCAAGTTTACAAAAGTTTCGGTAAAGACAAGATTATACGAGTTGTTTTGTTATTTCAATTTTTTTCATTTATTAAATATGATTTTATTGTTGTCAAAATAAATAAAATTTCTAAATCAAACCTATCAATGATGATTTCCAATATTGAAAAACTAATAATAATAATAATAATAATAATAAGAAATGGAAATTCAATGGGGGAAATTTTAATTTGATTTAAAATGAAAATATAAATAATATTTTCATACGTTTTTTTTTTTTTCTTCGGACCGGTTTTACAAAATGGCACGTCAAGATTTAATGAAGTGAAAACATATGACTGTATGGCAGTCTTTAGAATATACAGTTCATTGTGGACATCGCTATGTATAGCAGTAGTAGTCGTAAAATATTTTTATAAGTAATTCAAAATCACATTGTAATTCAAGAGTGATGAGTGATGATGATAGAAAGGGGGCCAAAAGAAAGAAAAAAAAAACAGGACGAAAGGAATGATTCAATAATTTGTTTGTTGTGTCTTTTTGTTCTCTCAAATCATTATTAATTAAATAAAAATTGTTGATTATTTTGAAAAAATTGGAAATTATTCAAAAAGTGTGTTGTAATCTTGAAATATTCACGTCATATATGTATAATACAAAAAAAAATAATTAATTAATCATTTGAGATTGAGCTACTTCATCAACTTAAATAATGAAAGTTCATTGTGTGATAGTCCAGCAAATATTTTACCATTGTTGTTGAATAGAGTTAACTAGGGGCTGTGAATATCTAATATACGAAATCTTCAGGGTATTCTACTAGATTATAATAATCATTATCACTGGACAACGTTCCATCTAAATCAGCAATGAATTTTAAAAGCACCAACTTCGTTAATTTCATTTTTTTATTATTATCGTTAATTATGAATTGAATATTGAAACATTTAAAACTTTTATTCCGATTTTTTTGCTATCTAGTCAAATTGAAACGAATCATCTATAAATAAGAGTAAAAAAAAAAACAATGGAACAATATCCACCAATTTGGATAAGTGTATCTCTTGAGACATAATAAATAAAATGGAAAAAAAAATCGTAATATCTCTATATTATCGTTCTCTTTATTAACAATTAATACATTCACACTTGAACGGTTTTTATATAACGATCAAATTTTACCAATAATAGTTATATAATTATCCAACTATACAGAAGATTTAATTTTATATAGATATATCTTCATCTTCATCAATAATTATACAATTAATTATTCAATGAATAATTTGTCTTTGATGTTGTTCTAATTTGGTTGAACATATACTAATTATTTATTATATTGGAAATTTCTATGGAATATCGGATTAATCCGAAACATATATGATTTTGGATTATCGGAAAACTAACAAAAATAAAAAAATATATTATATGCATTATAAAGTATTATTGAATATCCTCCAATATGCAATTCCGTTTTTGTTCTAATTCAATTGAATTCATATAATTTTATAAGATATACAGGATGGACCACACCGCTTCAGGCTTTCCTAGTCTGTAACTCTAGCCCAAATGGAGGAAATTAAAAAACGCACTTAAGGATTTCAAGTGTGATATCTAGACAACATTTTGGCGTCAAAACGATTTCTTTAGATTACGGAAAATATGGAAAATTCTAATTATCTATAAGATATTGATTTAATTTTCCATAATTATATAGGTATCGCATATTTTATAATATTTCCCACATTTGCCGGAAAGTTAGAGTGACCGTTTTAACGCCAAAATGTTTTCTAGATATATCACACTCCACTAGAATAAAAGTTACAGACCAGGACAACCTGAGACAGTCCATTCTGTATAAACTTTGGTAATTGTAAGATAAGAATTATTTTCAAATGGATTTTTACGATTTATATTTTCTATTATCCTTTTTAAAAGATAAATAATTGTTTTCTTTCTATTATCTGTTTTTATTTTTGGATGAATCGTTTGGAAATAAATGTTTGAAAAATATGCTGTTGATGCAATTTCAGTTTTGTGGATAAACGGTAAAGAAAATTTACAATTTATTGTTCACCTTTAAACGATATCGGATATAATAGTCGTATATTTCTTTTTACAAACGGATTTTGTGTACTCAATATCTAGGAAATTCTTGGCATCCTGTCAATACAGTTTGATTAATATCGTCGTAACAAATTTATTTTCTTGATAACATTTTTAGACATACCAACTGCAATTATTTTAT
>JAZBGX010003175.1:0-10305 GCA_037414775.1 Zonitis immaculata | reverse complement strand
AGCACCAGCTCGTGTATTAAAAGTGACGAATCCCACAGGCTAAAAAAAAACAAAAACGAAATAATAATAAAAATTTAATATTCCTCTGGAAAAAAATCACTTACCGATGCTGTTTTTCCATTTTTACTTGTAACTTTCAAAAGTGATCCTTCATAACCCTGTAAAATGAGAAATATTTGAAAAACTTTGATAAAAGGAAGAAAATTAATTGAGAATTACTCATAGCGAGTTTATTTTCAAAGGACCACTCCGCTAAATCTTATCGTTTTTATAGAAATCGCTTCACTTTAGTCTAATAGACTAATAGGCGGTGCTATATAATTTCTGCTGATTTAGCAAGGTGATTTTTGTAGGATGGAATAATTTATATATAGATTTGGATAAAGGAGGTTCCAACAAATAATTTACCAATTATTTTTGACATTTGGAATCTAATACGTGCCATTCAATGCTACACGTTTTGTAACAACGCTATTCTGTCGTTCTTCTAATTTCTAATATTAGTCTATTTATTTGTACGATAGCAACGAAGGTATGGAATTACTTCTCAGCCTAATTATTATGATCGATGTTGTAGAATTATATAAATATAAGGTAAAAATAGAATTTACCTCATAAGCCCTGAATAGTAGATATAATTCTCGAGGCTTGGCATCCATTGGTAGTCCGCTAACAAACAATGTCCGCACCTGCAAAATAATTTAAATTCAATCAATAAAAAAAATCGAACAATCCTCTACGATTTATTGTGGAGTTTCGTTTATACGAATGGACGTCTCGGCTATAACCGAAAGACAAACGAAAACTAAGACAATCCACAATACGAAGACACGAAAATCAAAGTTTCATTATGTAGCTCATTTGTTTTTTTTTTTCCTGTAACTAAAATAATTTGATCGTGTTTTCGTTTGAATTTCCACCTTTAAGCATCGAAATTCCATTAAACTCTCCAACAATCAAAGTTTTCGTGTTTGATATTGGGAAATTTGAAAGAGGGATGAAATTACGTAAACAATACTTCTTCTTGTTTATTTTCAATTACTTGGGAGAAAAAAAAACCTATCAAATTTTAATCTTTGGGAAGCTTTTGAAATGATGATGAAAGAGATAAGTTGAACGTGAAACTGGAAATAATGAACACTCCTATATTATCGTAAATATTCGTATATTTCTCTGTTGTTTTTTTTAAGTGATTGTGATTTTTAATTTGTCTCACAATAAAGAATTTGTTGTTGGATATAAAATTATTATAATAAGCGTAATATTGCTTTTACTCTTTCGCTACCTTGTTTTGTTCAATTTAATAATAATACTGTGTGCTATTATTATATTTGTTACACGAAGTGTATACTTGCTGTAATGGAAAACTAAATAATGAACGTCGGTTGTTGTTATTGCAGTAAAAAAGTGCATATATATAAAATAATTTACCATGGAAAAACTATGATTAAATACAGTAAAACCCCTGTTACCGATCACTTGTTTTCAACGGCCACCCCCTTATAACGACCGATTTTGAGTTCCTCGAATTTTACTTTTTAACGAATAAACAAATATATTAGAATGCACACACTAGATATTTCAATTGTACTAGTCGGTTCTTTTTATAGCGACGAAAATATGATACCCCGAAGATGGTCGCTATTGAGAGGTTTTACTGTAGTTAACAACGACTTTAATTGTTTATTATAACTCGATTTATATGCAAATCTCTATAGTGTTTTATTTAAACAATGAATTGAAGTTCATGAGGAAACTTTAATATTGACATCACTAAGCAGAACCGTCATCTATATAACGGTATATTTTTTAATTCTTTGCATTTTCATGGTAATTCTAACGAGCTAATATAATAGAAAGCCTCTGCTAAATTGAACGTAGAAATGAATTGAGTTATTAGAGGTTGGTTTCTAGAAGCGATAGATGAATATTTTAATAGTCTACCAAACAACAAATGGCTCTCTTCTGGCAGTCACAGATAAATATAAATCTATGTAACATTGATGGAATTGTTTATTGTTTGGGTAGCCAGATACGATAAGAAAAAAATTTTAAAGTTCTAGACAATTTCAAAAATTGTTAAGAAGAAAAGTTTATCATTTAATTATTCTTCAAGATAGAAGTGATAGAACAAATTTGACACTCTAATAGAATATATAATTAGTTGGTTTAGTTTTTTTGTTTTGTTTGTTTATCCAACACAAACAGTTTAATAACAGAAGCTTATTTTAATTTTTTTATATATAAAAGCTTGAAAATACCAATTGGCAATTAGAGTTTGCTATTATAATTATTTCCATTATCCGAACGTGCTTTATCATAACAAAAATTTGATTGTTTATGTAAAATACTGGTTTAGTTCTGGATAAAACTAACATTCTATATTGATTTCGATTCAATGTGTTGTAGTTAATTTATAAAACTGCAGTAGATAGAAATTATCGAGAAATTAACCACGAAAATATCGAAAATAATCAATAATTTTGTTGAATTGATAGTTAAGACTATTCGAGATCAAATCGTTGAAGTTAGAATATTTCTTGGAAGAGAAAAACGTGCACAATAAAGACAATCATCAATGATTATTATTTCAAATAAAGATGAATTAACGTACTTATTTAATAACAAACTAATCGATATGACAATGTTGCTTCAATAAATTACTGCTGAGAATGAGAAAAGTAGTGTGGACAAAAAACTGTGTGGACATAGCACTGTACATAATGCTGACAATGCAAAAACCCAGGACATAAATAATAGGAATATACGATATAATACATGCATTCATCGGATCAAGTAATTCGTTTTATTGACCTATTTCTATGGGAAAAATAATTTTTGTTTTACGTTTCCTTCGTCTATTTTGCCGAAGTACTGTACGACCACAGACAAAACTTTTGTAATACAATAACTCTACTAAAACTATTTTGATAGAGTCCAATATTTTCTTTGAGGTTTATCGAGCAATATTTCAGTCATTCTCTTGTTGTTGATTCAATACAACATTAATAATGAATACTTGTGTTTAATGGAATTAATCACCTTAAATCCGAAAATTAAATTGAATTGATTAAAATAATTTTCAATTTCCATCAAACTATTGGAATAGAAGTTTTGAATTTCATCCATATATAGAATAGAAACGGTCAAGCCTTCCATAACATCTCTCACTTGTTATACATATTTCAAAAGCTTCATCTCTTCATAATGTATACCAACTTTACAACAACAAACACTCAACGAGAATATATCTAGTATACTCTATCGTCAAGGCATTCAACCACAAGTCCTTTATATTAATGAAGGTATTCAACAACACCAATATAACTCCCAAAGTCATGAGCCTTATTTATATAGATCAGAAGTTTCCAAACTTTTCACAAGTTATCAGAAAGTTTCTAGACCGAAACTGTCATTTGATTTATTATTATCGATTCTATAGGCAAATAAAATTTCAAATCAATATGTATTTCAATCTCTGGTTTAGAACCACTGGTTCAAACTATCTCGACAATAACCGGAATTAGATTATTAGCTTAATCTCGATTCAAAAAAACAAAGGAAATTCCCAATACAAAGTTAACAACGATTGTGATTATATTTTGAATTCGGAAACTAAAGAATGATCAAGATCCAGCTTCTAATAAATTTTCTTCGGTCCCAGAACAATTAAGAGAAATAGCAGCGAATTTTTTTTTATAATAGATGGTTACAATCAAAAAATTGAGATTTGTTAGTTCCTGTATCTAACAAAATTTATATTTATTCCTATCCTATTCATTTTCAAGTTCATAACCTCAAAAAAATAATGAAAAAAGTCGGTAGCAATTTTTTTTAAACAAAAATCGCCCGGCGCATCCACCATTTCTCGAACAACTCAACAGTCAATCAAAAGATAATTAATTATAAAATTCATAGTATGTATTAATTTCTAGTTAATTTCGATTATTGGCTATTAATATAAATAAATATTGTATGGTTGTGGAAATTAAGCAAAAAATTCAATCACATTTTTATTTGTTGCCTCGCACATTATGCCCGTTTATATTATTGTAAAAACAACATTATATTACTCAATTGAGTTGGAACAATTCAAAGATTCAAGATAGCACACAAGCCGTATAATGTGGTTACTAACCGTCATTGCTATTGTTTCAACGTTTGCTTTGATTTGGTTTTGAAGGAAATTGTTGAATGAGAAATGCCAACTAATCATTTATAATCAACCTACTAGTCTGATGATGATTGTTCGTTTATTCACTAGAATTACGATAACTTATTAGTCAAGATAGTGTAATTCATTGTTCTATAATAGGACAATTGTTAACAATACAAATAAATTAGGGAACTAATCATCAAATATTATTATCTGTTCTACAAATTGATAGTCTCCAACTAAAAATTCAATTTGTACATATTCGCAACTGTTGTAAACTTGATTTGAAGCTACAGTTTAGTTATAGAAGATTGCTCTATTTGGTTTCTACAAAATAAAAATAATTCCAAATGGAACGGAAGTTTTACAGTTCGTGTGAAATAATTTGCAAGTACACACCTGCTCTTATTATCAGTTTCCTACAAATTCAACAAATTTACTCTTATCTAATAAGTATATGGAAATAAATACAATTATAGCAAATGCAAATTAATAATTTACTTCCAAGTATTCGATAAGATCGAACCGACAACCTAAAATAAAAATCGAGCTGTAATATTTGTTTTACAAATAGAGGCGTGTCAAATATTCGGTTCTTCTTGCTTTGATTGGATGAGCAGGTAAATTTGCTCTTGGTGTTTGTTCACTTAATATATACAGAAATTACACGTTTTACAACTTCTATTCTAGAAATTGCTAAGTATGGTGGAGGCGCCAGGTTAATTTTTTTTTTACAACAGCAATAAAATCGATTGTTCTGTTTTTTCTTCTACCATGTAATTCGACAATCGTGCCGTTGATAATTGATCAACTAATTGTAGCTGGAATATCTTGATTAACCTGCGTTTCTATTTATTATTAACATTCCGGAGAACTGTCATATATCTGTCGCTTTAACAAATATTATTTATGCAAATGTATCAATATCGAATTGCCTATATATGAGCACTTATTTTGATTGATATACCTAGAATTTTTGTTGCATATAGATATCTCTTGTGTGTGTGTGTGTGTGTGTGATAAAACACGAAATAACAAATTTTGTTCAAATACATGAAATAAACGTATTATAATGATCATCATTCATTTTATAAATGTTTTTCATAAAATTCCGTTTAGGGTTAAAGTGAAAGCTAGATTGCAAGAGTTGAGGAGTTCAATATGATACAGATTGCGTGCTTGGAATATTCAAACAACTCCACTGATCCTCCTCGAAATACCGTTCGATTGGAGGAATACAGATAAGTATTTGTGTGGTTGGATTTTTCTTTATACATCGATTTAATATTTTACATATAATTAAAATGAAATACAATGTCTACCACCATGCTAAATTGGATATTCACTATATTGTTATAATTTAGGTGTAATTTTGCATTATTATATGATAGAAACTTATGTGTTGATTATATAATTAATGATCAAAATAGAGTAATAAATATGAAATTTATCATTAGTTAAGTATGAATATATGAACACACGCAAAAAAAGCAGTTCCAAATTAGATTGGGAACAATGGATTGCACGTAAATTCACGCGCGACTTGAATACTCTCCTTTCATCCAACGATAATTAGACAATGACAAAGACTAAAGGAATTTCGTTGGATAAACAAAGGAAATGGCAATATTCCAATTGATAAAAGCTTTATTTGAATAAAAAGATATAGAGTAAAGGTGCCATTAATGTATTTTATAGAAGCCCTTATATTCTGGAATTATTGAGCGTAAATGGAAATCATAAATTATGAATGACAATCGAAATTTTTGATTCAATATTTGTATATAGTGGCAAATTTGTATTTCGTCCAAGGTATAGTATTAAAATTCTAAATTTACCTTAAAAACCAATATTGGATTCTTATTTGATACGAAGCCCTTCTGTCGCTGGAGCAAGGTATTGTTTTTACGAAATCGACAAAGGTTTCTTATTAATCATTGAAGACTCTCAGTTGAAAGCAAAAGGAAAACATTATGAAGTACGAGCAATATATAATCGGATTTTCTTTTCTTTAAATTTTGCAAACGTTGAAAATTAGAACAGTAAATCTACGACTATTTAAATTGAATAAATATTAAAAAATTAGTGTCAAAAATCATAGCTACTGACTAATCGGATCGGATATGTCCCGGTTACAAACTTACCGATCATAATACGTGGGGTGATTGAAAATTTCTAGTATAGACACAAATATCTGAATCATCATAGTTACAGGTAAAAGAATTGGATGAATGCACCGTCATACAGCGACTTGTTTCTCTTCATTCCGCTCGAAGAGCAGCTCAGAGTCGGAGATGATGCTCGCTATAGAAGCAGATTGGGAGAGTCAGGTGGAAATAATTCAAGGCATTCCTGTCCTGTTGTAGAGAAGATATCGATCAAATGTGTTGATTTGTTAGAAGACTACGTAGAGAAATGGATCATACATATTATTACTTTTGAGTCACTCCTCGTATAGTTCATCATAAGATCAACATTTGTGTAACTAATATAAACTTGTTATTTCAACTGAAACATTGCTGTTCCTACAAGGCCCTTTTCTTTCAAACATGTAATAGTTGAAATTTGTTAGAATGAAAACAATTACATGGCAAACTTGTGCCATCGACCTTAAGGGAGTTTCACCCTTAAATAATTGATTTTAGCGAAATGGAATATTATATGTATATGTATAGTGTGTCGTTAGAAAAAGGACTACGTTATTGATCCATGTCAATTGTCTTTTACATAAAAACGTTTTTGTTTTGTTTTTTTTAGTGTGGAGATGGAAATGCTACAATTTAAAATAATTAGAGCAAATTTTGAGATTCTCAATAAAATTATCTAAAGTCGAGTTTGATTGTTGAAAAGTTAAATTCGAAATAAACTGGAATGAGTCGTAGAAGTTCAACATGTACCTTTTTACTTATATACAGAGTGACTACTTTGAGGTATGATGATTGGTTAAAACTAGATATTTGGATGGGCAAGATTTTATGTAATAAAATTATACAAACGGCTTTGTTAAAATAACAAATGCTGCAACGAATTCCACAAGATTTATTGAAATTTTACACAATTGTTGTAAATCTGTACTATTCGTGTTTATATTTATTTATTGTTGAGTTAAATTTGATTGGCTATTAATTTTTGTGTTTGTTATCGCAATGATGAAAATCCATTACTTTTAATTTCGATCAATATTCCAATTAAAAATGAATAATAAAAAAATGGTTTTAATAACTAAAATCGTATATTTATATCAACATATATTGTATATTCGGTTATGATTGATTGAAATATGATCTTGTCGATCAACTAGACAGGTGAAATAATACCAATAGATCTATAACGTGTACATCAACTGGAATATTGGGAAAATGTCTGTTAACATAATTGAGTTACGTGTTATGTCAGGCATGGGATCATGTGCGTGATATGAACCATGATGGTAGTGTTGGTGATAGAATATGATTTGGAAATTTTCCAATTTTACTAACAAGTCAAATAAAACTGTAGAATATCGAGAAATTTAGAAATTGGATGGAGTCGTGTTGCAATCAAAAATTAATAAACTAACTATAACATGTAGTTGGAAATTATTAATTAAAACAAGCCAATCAGTAGAGCTGTTGCCTATTAATTTAGATTCTATTTTTTTTTTTCATCTCTGTGACACATTTTTTCTAAATTTGAATAATTATTTCTATTTAAGAATAACAAAAAACCAACAAGAATATAACCTGACTAAATGTAGGTGCATTACTGAAATTATTTTGCAATGGGAACTAGAAAAACTTTTGTTGTTTTGATTCATAATAATAATTTAAATATATTCAAATAGATTCTAACAATGAAAAAATAGAATTTTTTAAATTTAAATTTATATTTGAATATCTACTACCATACAGTTTGCTTTATCTAAATTTTGTAAATTTTAATATTATATCAACAAAAATGTAAAATAGATAAACTTGCAATTAGCATTAAGTTAGAATATCCGGTTCATATAATCATAATATTATCACTTGAACTTTAATTTTTTATGTAGAATAATAAAATTTCAATTATTGCCAATAAATTAGAATAATTAGAAATTATGACAAATCAATCTTGTAGAATTTCTATCCAATTATCGAATCAAAATCACTTAATTGCACATAATTCTAAATGTAATTCAATTACATCTCAAGCGGATTTAATGGATCTGATTGTATTTGACGTGAATGTGACATATTTTAGTTTGGATATAATTGTATATAAATATTATGATTGTCAAATATTATAGAATACCTTACATTCATAAAATCCCCCAATGATTCGAATTTCAGAAACGGGCCGATAATTCATTAATATTATAATCACCGTTGGATTTTATTAGTCAATAAAAACTAATAGAGAGACAACAAAGCATTAAAATAAAGATCATGACTACGATACTAATAAATAAAACTCAATAACGAAATAGAATCGTATTGATTATACGAGTGACGATCCACAAGTGATAATAATAACGAAGTCCCCGATACAAATCGATACTCTCTCATCTAAAGCAGAAATTCCAGTTGGAAATGTCTTGATATTATTGGCTCTATCAAGATACTTTTATAGCGCTAGTATCTTCAAAATTTCTCGCCCTGAGCAACTGCGACAGTCGAGTAAAAAAAATAGAAGCTGCTAGAAGCTTATTTAGAGAATAGGATGGAAATTCGAGTAATTCTAGATAATTCTAGGTAGCCATCGCAGCTTTTGTTTTGTGTGCAAGTACGTTGTGCTTCTAAAACTGCACTCTAGCTCTCAGTTGCCATCGCTTTCTCTCCTCGATGTTACCTCGCGAAATTAGTTCAAGTTTACGATCGACATATTTCCAATTAATTGTTCTGATAAAAGCACAAATGGTGACCAACTTGATGATTCATGAAAAACAATTGTTGTCTGTCCATCTGATTGATAACAAGATAAAGTTTGCACATGGCGATAGAGAAAGCTGTCTAATTTGCGCAAATTTCTATATTTTAAACTGACAATCTAACTAGGTTAACTGAAAGCTTTTAGAAAGCGCTTGAACATTTCATTCCATCACTTTGTGTATGTCTATATATACGTATGTCTTTTAAATAGGAATGCTTAGCACGTATTCACTGTATATAAACTTGAATTTAGTATTGGTGGAACGATCAAATTCTATACGAGTATAAATAAATACATCTCCAACTGAGATTATATTGATGGAACAAGCTTTTATTTCCCAATTAAAAGTTCAACGCGAATTTCGACGAAACAAAAAGCGCTGAAATCCCGAAAGAAAACAATAATAATGATAGAAGATTGATTATATTTATATTTTTGTTTTTATTAAATGTACGAGCTGTTGAGATAATTTATTCAAAGCAGACAACTTGGATGTAACAAAAAAAAAACGAAACTAAGACTAAGGAGCAGGATAAATGAAGCTGCAAAATACTTGGCGTGTTTGTCAGATTTCTTATTCTAGTCACGGTATGGATGCTGTGTAAAATACAAGCAATTCTTTCAACTGTCGCCATATAAGATGATCATCGTTTCGTTACTAAAACGAAACAACTATAAACACGTGATGCAATTTATTACTTTACAAAATAGCATAAAATAGTTGGGAGGAAATTTCAAGCTCGATAGTATTAAATATTTTTCAGTTTCAGTTTATTATACTGTCAGTTATATAAATAAAATAATAATAGTAATAATGGTACAAGTAGAAAACGAATTTCGTTTATGTATGTATGTGAAAATAAGGTGGAGGCGATGCTTTGTCGTTGTTGTTCGCGTCACTATTTGTTGTTGTTGTTGTTATAAAGCTGCGAAGCTTTAAGATTTATAGGTTTGCTGAGGTCCGTGCGAATTCCTTTACCAAGTTGATCTAAATCATTTTGTACGTCGAGCGTGCTAGTATTTTTATTTATAGACTTTCTTCTTATCGTTATATGTCTAGTCCCTTTTTTTTCCATTATTTCATGTCGGACCAAATAAAAATAAATAAATAAAATGATATTTTAAGATTTCATACGATTATTTGCTCACTCATATATTGATATCTTATAGTTATCACTGATGTGTTGTTTGGATTCATCGGTAAATATTCGAAATTTATGGCAATCTTTTAAAATGAATAATGTTTCCTACCTCTATAA
>JAZBGX010003174.1:0-10308 GCA_037414775.1 Zonitis immaculata | reverse complement strand
AGGATGCTCCACCAGAGACTTTGCTGGTCTAGTAGGAACTCTGGTTCTAGTGGAAGAAGAAAAAAATGCACTCGAAGATCTAAAGTTTAGGAAATCGTTTTAACGTCAAAATGTTCTCTAAATAACATACTTTAGATCGCCGAGTCAGTTTTATTTTTGCAGCCACTAGAGCCAGAGTTACAAGACCAGAAAAGTCTCTGGTGGACCACTCTGTATAGTGTGTTATTGATTTTAGAAATTGTTTTTTTCTTTTTAAATTAGGTTACTATTCTATTTATATAATTTATTTATATTTCAGGTCATTGAGGAGACGCTATTAGAATGAAAAATTAATTGTAAACTCGATACGTTCACCACCTGTTCTAAGATGTTTATCTAAACAACTATAATCAATAATTTGACTTCCATTTTTCTCAACATTTCTAGATTAATGAAAAGTACCTACCTGGGAGACCGACCGGACTTTGCTCGCTATCTATCTTTCGAGTTTCTCGTGTGAATTTATTAGATTTTGAATTTTTTGTCTCTCCAAAATTAATTCGAAAATATTTTTATATAATCTCTTTCTCTCTCTCTCTTTCTCTCTCTATCTTCCCGAATGCGTCCTTCCAGCTTCAATTTTATTTTAGAATTTTTCCTCTCTCTCACCTATCTTTCTCCCCCACACTACATTTCTCTCCTTCAATATCATGATCTCTCTCCCTATCTCCCACCACAAGTCCCATCTCTCTCTCACACTCTAACCATCTTTCTATCTACCTTTCTCCAACGCTCTTTCTATTTCTTGCAATGTCTATTCCCCTATTTTTTGCCTATCTTTTCTCTTTTTCTCTTTCTTCATCTCTTCTACTCTTCTTCTTCTCAACAACTCCTCTTACCCTCCTCTCCCCCTCTCCCTCGATCTTTATCTTTACATCTATCTATCAATGTCTCTCCAAATCTCTCTCTCTATCTTATCTTTTTAACTCCCTAACTCTTTTTCACTGTATATCCTCCTAACTCTCTCTATCTCTATACGCACCAGTCCCTTTGTGTATATTCACCTGAATCACTCGCACTACCTATCTACCCATCTCTCTCTCCCTAAATACCCCTCCTACTCTCTCTCTCTCTCTCACTATTTCTCTCTCTCTCTCCATATTCCTATGTCCTTATTTATTTTTCTCTTTTTTTCTTGTTCTCTCCATCTACATTTCCCCATTTTTATCTCCACTTCTCCTTCAACTATCCTTCCCCTTTTTCTCTCAATATTTATTTTCACATTCATCTTTCAATCTTTCTCTATATCTTCCTCTATATCAATTCTCATCACTTACTCTTTCTCATTCATGCAGTTCTCGTCTCACTGCCTCATACATCCCTATCTAATCAACCTTTCTCTTCAACACTCTTCCACTACTCTCATCTCTCTTCCCCATATGTTTCTCCTACACTATTTTTCTCTCCATCTGCCTCTCTTTTTTCCTATGCATATCTCTCTCCCTATATCTCTCGCCCTCTATCTACCTCTCACCCCAACCCTGTCTCTCGCTTTCTCAATATTTTCCTCTCCCTATCTCTCTATTTCTATCTCTTTTCTGAACTCTCTCTCTCTCACTATTTTCTTTCTTTCTCTCGCCATCTCCATTTATTTATCTCCCTATCTCTATCTCCCCTTCTCTACGTCTCTTCCCGAATCTTCAACTCTATATTTTCCTATCACTCCCCTATCTCCTTATCACCATATATCTCCCTCACTCTCTCTCACTCCATCTGCCCCAGTTTGTCCATCTATTTATCTCTAAACTTCTTTCTAGTGTAGTCTGTAGTCTCATAGATTCTTTTAATAGATTTGTAACAAATTGGAATACTTATTCTCTCTCTCTCACCTCTCACCCCTTGTATGATAAGATAACTTATGATTTTATTATACAACAGCACTTATCATTGATAAGTGTTGTGTCGGCGTTCTTAGAAGAGTGAGATCGTCACTGGAAATTTTACTGTACTGTACTGTCCAGCTAAAGGTGGTAAGTGTTTTAAAGAAACAATACATACGAATAAGAAGTTAGGGGAATTAGAAATTGTCCAATCGTGGGTGGTGCCCGTTAAATGAGGTTTTACTGTATTGTACAATAGCTAGAATTTTTTTGTTTTTATTCCTTTTTTGTTTGGAACTGTCTAGACTAAATTGTGATTGAAAGAATTTCATCAAAACATTTCCATTCTTAATTCAATTAAATTTTCAGACTTGTGCTTTCAAATATATCGACATTTATTGATTGATGATAAATAATAAATATTTCAATAACTAATCAATAACCGTTATAGTTCTTTTTTTTTCTAAACAGATTGGTTGTTTATTATTATTTAAATTTAGTTTTCGATTAATTATACAGGGTGATTATCATATCGAATTGAATTCATTTATATCCTAACACTTCATATTGAGTTACATTATCTTATACTATGTCAATTTTTATTTATTAATTTTCATTTTTCTTGTTTGGATTTCAAAGAATTTGATTTTCTAATCCGAGTTGGCGTGGATATAAAAGATTAGAATAAAAAAAAAAATCAAACTACTTTTGGTTCAAGAAATCAACGCCTACTTTGATTTTATATTTCATCGATCGGTGCCAACTTTGATTGTAATTTTTTTTTTCTAATTCAAACTTGTAACGATTAAAACTCGAGCGTCGATTCGAATTTTGTTCGGATTCGAGAGAGCTTTGATTGATTTGGTTCTTTCTATTTGATTTAAAATCGATTCGAATTTTACAATCAGTATCAATACGATTCGAATATCTTTGATATTTAGATTGAAATTTCAATATGAGTACCTAATTATTTATTCTAATGACAACACAAATTATAATTTTCCTCGAACTTCAACTCGATTCGAATTATAGGCGAGTACATAATTCAGAATGTTTCAACTCGATATCATGTGATCGATTCGAATTTTGAATTTTGAATTCGTATATTTGTTCGCTTTCAATATATTTTTCACTCGATTCGAATTTTGATCGAATTTATCCAATATTTCATGTAAATTTTAGTAGATTTCGTCTCGAGTTTTCTTTTTATATTCGATTTCAACGAAATTCGAATTTTCTATTCGAATCACATTACTATTTCAGTTCGACTACAAATTTTATTCGAACGAATAGTGCAACTTGAATAATTCCCCACTTGTATAAATCCAGAAAATCAAATTTAGATTCCAATTAGAATTTTCTTATCACTCGATTCGTGACGACCTAATCTACTTGAAATATTTCTTGATTCGAATAAAATAATAAATTTAGATTAAATCGCCATATGAGTTGAGTATACTTTTTTTTTATTCGAATTACAATTCGTCTCGAGTTTCAAATCGATTCAAATTGTAGGTATATGAGATTCGTATACAGGGTGAGTTGAAAGTCGTGGACTTAAATGAAATGGCGGGTAGGGGACAAAATTCTGAGACAAAAAATCCTGAGACATTATTGCATGTGATCCACCGTTAAGTAGTTATTAATTTTATAAAGCAACCAATGAAAAAAACGCGTAGGCGAAGCAAAAAGCAATCGAGATTAGCTAGGCGGCGGCAGAGACTATGAGATGCCAGCGGTGTGAGCTCTCCCTACTACCAGATGTACTCGTTCTACGGTAGTAGGGAGAGCTCACACCACTGGCATATCTCATATCTCATAGTCTCTGCCTCCGCCTAGCTCATCCCGACTGATTTTTACTTCGTCTGCCACCTACGCACTTTTTTTATTGGGTAATTCATTTAATTTATAACTAATTAACGGTGGTCTCAGAATTTCATCCCCTACCTACACTTTCATTTAAGTCCACGACTTTCAACTCACCCTGTAGCATTAGTAACGATACGAATCAAAAAACCCGATTTGATTCACTATAGATTCGTATATATAACGTAATTGTTGCTAGATCATAGAACACAGCCTGTATATTTGTAGTAAATGATTTCTAAATACCCAATCTTGTATTTTAATATTTCACTTCCAACAACGCCCATTTAACAATATTGTTACGTATACCTATATAGATATGATTTTCATATGTATAGGTATGTATAAAATAGTAGATGCATTTGTGTGTATGTATGTGTGTATGGGTGAGGTTTACATATAATAAAAGTTCCATAGTAATATTAAAAATAAATAAATAAAATGACAATAGGTCAGTGGGCTTGAACTAATCACAATTTCATTTATTTATTTATCAATTTATTTAAATTGTTTTTTTTTTGTTGATAATTCGATAATAACGGTTAAATAAATAAATAGGGAAATGTTATTATAATAAAACGAATTGATATTATAACATTCCAATATAGTGATTCGAAAATAGGGAAAAAACAACAACTGTATAACTACAGCACAACAACAACAACAACAAGAACATCATTCCAACTTGGCCATATGTGGTTAGAAGAGATTATTTTATTTTATTTCTATTTCATTTTAGTTTTAGTATTTTATTTTAAAGAAATATACAAATGCCGCTAAATTACAAAGTAGATATTTATTTTAGAATTTTGCTACTGAAATTATTACAACAATTCAGTATTTATTTATTTTTTAAATTTGAAATCTAAACGATGGTAAATTAGTGGAGATTTCAATAGTCGATTAGACGATGAACTTCTAATAAATTCCTAAAATTTCTCAAAGCCAATAATGATTATAATTATTATTTAAGAATTTTCTTACTGAAATTATTCGAATTTTCCCTCTCTCCAAAGAAAAACCCGTAGAAATGGTTTAAATAGGAATAAATTCGTGGAGACTTCAATAGTCGATCAGGCGACGACCCTCCTGAAAATTCTTAAATAGCCAAATAATAATACAGTAAAACCTCCCATAGCCGGACAGTTCCTAATTCCTCGATAACTTCTCAACGTCAATTTCATAAGGTAGAACCTCTATTGAGCGGACTCTCTACCGAACAGACACAGGCACTATCTATTCAACCACCTATTATTGTAGAAGAATGGAAAAGAAGATATTCACTATGATAACAGGCTCTTTCTAAAGCACTCTGCAACATAATACCTACTTAAACTTTGAAAAATGAAAAATATGTTGGAGTTGAAGCTGCAAAGAGGAAATTGATAACTTTATTATATGCTAATATGGTTGGGGATAAAGAGAAACCTGGTGTAATTGGGGAGTACAGACGTCCTCAAGGTTTTAAAGAAGCAAACGTAGAGAAATTGCTTGCTGGTTGGTGTTTCCACAAGGAGCATAAATAACCAGTGGAATAATAACTGAGTAGAGGCAAAAATTTGTTAGAAAAATTATAAGTGTGCTCGTGAACATCGAAATCATCAAGACTACGCCTAAGAGACACTAATAATAGAAATACTAATGCAATGAGCCTATAGTTTGATTGTACATAAGAAGTCGGAATGTTTCTGTTGCGATCAAATGACTTTGTTGGGTTAGAGGAAACAAATAAGTTAACCTATTCAGAATATTTTAATAAGTAGGTATTTCTCGTGAGTAGAAACTTCATCTGGGCGGACACTTCACTTGAACGGACTCGTTTCGTTTCCTCACAAGTGCCCGCTCAAGAACGGTTTAACTGTATTTTAAAAAAAAATAAAACAAAGATCAAAATTAGAAATCGTTTGAATAGGCTTAAATGCGTGGAGAGTTTAATAGTCGATTAGGCGACGAACCCTCCTGAAATTTTCTACATAATACCTAATAATAATAATAATAATAAGAGTATAATGTGAGGTCAGATAGTTGTGTAATAAATTTCGATATTGCCTTAAGTTTATTATTAATTGAATAATGACTAATAAAATCACGTTACAGGAAATGCATCGTGCAAATTTATAGACTGAATAATTATACCTATATGTACATGTCGTACATCTATTATTTAAATAAATAAACAGACTGTATAGGTATAATAATAATAAAATTTCACTTAATATATGAATTTTTCTATATAAAATTCATGTCTGGGAAGAATTCATCAATTTTCCAATAATAATAATAATAATAATAATAATAAATGTAGATTCAAGTGGTATTATATTACAAAATTGTTCAATTTCATACCACAACAAGAGTTTAGATACAAGGCCAGCTTTTATCTAATGAACTTGATAGATATATGTATGTATGTACAGTGTGGATACGTATATATGTTGAATATGTACGTTCCTGAAGAGAAAGTGGTTATTATTATATTCAACATTTCTAGATAATTTATGCAATTCGAATCATTCCTATATCGAGATTTATTTATTCATATAGGTATTTATTTATTATATTATTTACCAATAGTAAATAAAAACAAAATCAGGTCATATCTAACGCCTTTATTCATTCCAATATCGATAATTATTATTATCTATTATTTTTATCATTAGAAGAATAAAATAATTGAGAATAGATATTATTATTTATATGAATAAGTAGTAAAATTCTGTTGGAGTTTATAATTTATTTAGAGCAAATCAATGAGGAGAAAAAAATGAAGACGAAGGATAAGAAGAAGAGAAGGAGAAAAAAAAACAGTTGGTTTCTGGTTAGTTTAATAAATATTTAAATAAATATTCAAAAGTGTTATGTTTATTTTTTCTCTCCTTTCCTATTATTTATTTATTTATCAGGCTGTGAATTTTTTTCGTCAAGTAATTATTATTATAAGAAAGAAAATCTGCATACTATCATGACAATAATGAATTTAGAGAGAAATTTATTATTATTAATTATTTAATTAATAATTTGTTTATCTAAATAGAAAAGATAATTGTAAATTGTAACTAATTTCAAGAAAGAAGAACGTGACGAATTTTTTAAACATTTTCATAATAAAGCATATTATAAATAAATAAATAAATGAGAATTCATAAAATTATACAGGGTCAACTAAATTATTCCTAAATATTATTATTATAAATTGTTGGAATTTCATTAATTTTTATTATTGAAATAAATAAATGAATTATTTTTATCTGTTTAATAATAAAATTATTAAAACTTGTGTCGATCGTTCGATATTATACAATGTGTGTCTCGACAAAGGAGCGAGGATCTAACAATAAATAGAATTTCAATCTGAAAATTTGTTAATGTGATGTATCAACTATAAAATATTGGCGATTTCATATAATTTCCGGTTATACCGGAACTAGAATATCTATATTTTTTTCTATTTTTTGAATCATGCGATTTTTTTTTTTTGGAAATTTTGTCAATTACAGATTATGACCTTTTAAACGATTAAATTGCTTCATTTGAAGTGGAGACATTCTTTTTTTTCGGGTCTATTATGGAAATTTTGTTGTTTAAAGATAAAAGAATCTCCTCTGAAATTTATAGCTCGAAATCTTAATTTTAAGTACTTCCTCTTGAGCGCTCCGGATTTTTGACATTTAAATAACATGTGAGTCCCCCTAGTATTCAATTCTTTTAATTATTATAATTCAGTTGGATTTTAAAAATATCGCATTGCAACTTGCTGTAATTTGTAGAATATTCGATGCTCTTTAAATTGTTTTAAGAAAATTTTTTTGTAACTTGGTCCTGAAGCTGAAACCGTCCAAGTGACAAGAAATTTATCAGAAACACTTTTGAAGAGCAATGAATACTCTATCGAGTGAGGCAAAATGCAATGCGATATTCTGCAATCCAGCTAAGTGATAGTAGCTCAAAAAAATAATAACTTGAATGACAAAGATTCAATGCTCAAGAGGGAGTATTAAAAAATTTAGAGAACTTTTTCTTTGTCTAAACTCTAAACAAAAAATTTTTTTTTATCAATTTTTTGGAACTCCCTGTATTCTATAGGGTGTTTGTTTTTCAACTTACCCATGTAGACGTATCTCAAGACACATTGACTATGACTTGACAACGAAATCAATTGGTGCACAAAGCTGATTGCTGAATTGCTAAAAAAAATAGCTATTTCCGGTATGACCGGAGGTTACTTAGAATTATAAAAAATTTCAATGATGTACCCATCATAGTAACAAATTTTACCTCCATTTTACCTGGTTTGCCGTGAACAGTTGGGGTTCCATCGTCGAGATGCACGCTGTATACAGGATATTCGATATTGTGATGAAGTGATAATTAATCAATCAAATTTAATTACATTGAGAAAAGAATTCGATTTGGAATTCGTGGAAGAAAACTGAAACTATACTTGGAAAATTTTTAAAAAAATGAATAATCTGTATAGAGAGATGGCGATTTTTGGCCACTCTGTATATTAATTAATTTATTTTTTATTATAATAACGATAATTTAATAAGCAATAATATTTTTCTCTAGAAATAAACAACAAATAATCGTCTAGAGTCAAATTTTATCATTTGAACTTAAATTTTTTTTCAACATTTATTTCACAACATTGATAAATAAATAAATAAATAAAGGGATTAGTTGAAAACCAAACTCCTTATTATAAATATTTGAACATAACTGTAGAATTTTAAAGAAAAATGTTTGTTAAAATATTATTATTAATTTTTCTAATTAGTGGTATTGAAAATACGCCATTATTTAGTGGTGGTAAGTTAATATTTTAATAATTTTTTGCTGTATACCCCTGTTTTTTCATTAATTTTTTTATAATATAGAGGTGATGCAGTGTTTCGATCGACAATGTCCTAGTCGAACAACAGCCTGTAAAAAATATCAACGTACAAGTGATGATAAAAAACTATTATTAACAACAATTTCATGCTTAGATATTCAAAGTAATGTTTTATTTTATTTTATTTATTTTTTGAATTTATTGTTAACAATAATTGCGAAATGTTTATTCCAGATTTAGTTTTAAAAGAATATAATGAATCGAAAGAGAATTTATTTGGACCATCGACAAAATACGAGAGTACTTCATTTTCTGGTACATATAGTTTCAACAATTATGGTGATTCGAATCCACTAAATATCGATATTAACAATCAAATCGATAATCGAAGACCTAATTATAACCAAATTGAAGATTTCTCGTGAAATATCTAACAATAAATAATAAAGTTCTTGATTGTCCTTTTTGTTAAGTAAATAGAATTATTCTCCCATAAGTCTGAGAGATTTCCTTTGAAACTTATCATTTAAAAAATATAATGTTGAGTGTTATAATTTTCTTGATCGTTGCATTTATTTTTCTATATAATTAGAAAAAGTCTTATAATTTATAAAATTACTGTAATCTTTCGATAATTCATAAAATTAATATAATTAGATAGTAGGAAAATCAATTTTCATAATACATAAATATAGGCTATTCGATAATAGAACTTCTGGATATTTCTATATTAATAAAATCAATTAAATAAATTGTTTAGTTTTTTTTTAATTATAGAATAAACTATGATTGGCTCATTTGATTCAATTAATAATAATTAATAATAGAATAAAAGAATTTTATAAAATACCGAATTACTTTTAACATGGAACTAACTATAATCTTCATTAATTTTCTAAATAGTATAGGCAACTAAATATACAGAACACACTTAAAACAATGCAATTTATAAGTGATATATACCTGGGTGATCGAGTTCTCCTCAGTGTCTCTCCACTTTCTATAGTTAATTTGACGGATGCAATTTTTTTAATTTCTATAATCAATTATAGTTCCCATCTGCTCACTTACCATATTTCAATATCTGCCCTCTCTGTCAACATATCTCCTCATATTTCTCTTTCTTACGAGCTCTCTCTCTCTCTCTCTCTCTCTTTCCTTATTTCTCTAACGATTGAACTCTCTAACGATCTATCCCTGTCTCTCTCCATATTGAACCCTCAAACCACTGTCTATCATTCTCACACGCTATTTTGTCCTCTCTTTGTCTCTCTCTTACTCACACTTCAAACCTCCCTCTCTCTCTCTATCCATACTTTTATATATCCCTTTCTCTGACCTCCTCTCTCTCTCTCCATACTTTTATATATCCCTTTCTCTGACCTCCTCTCTCTCTCCAAAAACTCCGTGCTTTCTCTCCAAGGGATCTATCTCTCCATATCTCTCTCCCTTGCCCCACTCATTCATTGTAACTCTAGCACATTATTTTCCTTACCCCTATCTTTCTCTATCTCTTTCCCTCTATTAACGACCTCTCTCTCTCTCTTTCTCTAAATATATCTAAAACCCTATTTTCTTCTCTTCTCATATCTACCTCTCTATATCTATTTCTCAAACATTATTTGCTTCCCTCTTCCGGTCTACTCTCTCTCCCTATTATCTTCATTCTCAATCTATTTCCTCTAATTGTTCCTCCACACTCGAACCCTTTCTCCTCTATCTTTTATTCCATATTCCTGTATCATTCGT
>JAZBGX010003170.1:0-10320 GCA_037414775.1 Zonitis immaculata | reverse complement strand
CCTAAGGGTGTTACAACTTGCCGAAGCTGAAACTTTGCGAACGTTCATTTCTACACACATTGTATTTCCAGTTTATTACTGATATTGCAAAAACTTTGTACAGAGATTATCTCATATATGTATCTGTAGGCGTGGTCACATGAGTAGCGTTGGAGAAACGTCCGTTGAACTGACGTTAGCTGAAAGTTGCAACGTCGAAAAATCCCAATACCAGAGGTCCTCTCAGCGAACATTTTACAACCGATGATTACAAACACACTTTACGGAGCCAAGACATACAGAACGTACTTTTACGCGCGTATTACGTACGTTGCAAAAATCTTGTTGAAAATACGTACGTAAAGATACGTACGTTAAAATAATAAATCTTTTGTATACCTTATTGTTGCTATTTAAACAATACATTGATAACCTCTGTTGATTTTATTTGGTTCATATGAAACAACCCTCTTTTACATGAAATTTTATCACTATTATACCACTAAACAGACGTACTTTTTGAATTTCGATTTTGGAAAGATGCACGTAAAAGTACGTTGTTTGTGTCCTGGCCGCTAGATCTTTTTTGTTGTTGTAATATTGCTCTCTAATTTCGGGCCATTCTGTATTTAAAATAATTTATTATCAACATAGTCAGTCGTTGTTGATAAGAATACGAAAATGTGATTGCTTGATTTTTTTCCATTCTTGTTATTTATTAAAATTATTTGCACACCCAATAAATGGAAATTTTATAAAATACAACTGAGGGTAGAGGAAAAGCGACATACCCCTGTTAACCTACAGACTATATTATTGAAATTTAATTTTTGGTATATATTGTTGTAGAAAAGTGTATAGGAACTACCCTCAATTATACGTTTATAGTATACGAAAATAGGGGTCTTTTGAAATCGATAAGGGGATGAAATATTACCGATATAGAATTTTCAAATAAATAAATTGGAAATAATGATATTTTTCAATATTTCTAGTTAACTTCTATAATTTATAAAATAGATTGATGGGGGCGCGAATAGAAAACCCAAGTTTAGAATTTTTATAAAAAATACAAATTCAACAATTGAAAAAAATAAATAAACTACCCGATGGTGTACTTATAATAATAATAAAAAAAAACAGATATATTTTACAATTCTTTACAATAGCGAGGCTATAGGGTGGTCTCATCATTGTAATAAAAACTTTCTCTAGTTGTACATTTGATGTTTTATTATATGTACATAAGTACATAGTTCAACTTCTATATATCAAACTACGAGCCCTAACAACTACATATGTATCTAGCTGTCAGGGTTCGTATAATTAAATGATAAGAAAAATTACCCTAAATTTTAAACAATTAGAATTTTTAATTGTTTAGTTTATCTGCATAATAATTTTTTTTCTTCATTTATTTGCATTACAATCAGTAATAAATAATGCCGAAATTTTCCAAAAGATTATTCAATTATTATCTTTTGTTTATTTTCTTCTTAGCATTATTATTTTATTATTGAATATTTTTTTTTGGAAATTGCCAAAAATATTTTCACTACCAAATCGTGAATTCAATAAAAATACATTACACACTTGATATGTTCAATTTGGCCATTCGAAAATTTATTATTTAAATAAAATAAATAAACGGTTTTTTCGACAAACGTTTGCCTACCACATGTTGACCATATTTTTCGTCTTTTCCCTTGAAATAAGCACGTACAAACTTCTTTTATTATACTAAAATATTTATTACTTGTTAAAATTAGGGGTTGAAATTTCCCAAATTTCTCTACCTGCAATTGTTAAAAATCTACAAGGTCATGAACGTTCTATTCGAAATAGAAACACGCAAAATTTCAATATCTATTCACTTATTTAAAAAAAAAAAATCACAATTATTAATCAAAGTTTCCTAAATCGATTGGATAGAAGAAATTCGACTATTAGCATTATCATTAAAAAAATTAATCAAGTGACGTTTTTCATATTTGATTAGTTCAAATAGCCTAATAATAATAATAATAAGTACCATTTGGGTGGTGTGTTTTTTTCCTTATAATTTACAATTGTTGTTGTTTTTGTTGGACGATTGTTGATACAGGGTGAGGGTGTGAGATTTGCACTTAACATAGTCCAAACTCAAGGCCAATAACTCTCTTAATCGAATCACCCCAAAATCGTACTAAAGGTAAGTTAGTGTTAAGGGTCAAAATCTACACCAACAATAAATATAGTGGGGTCGTTATTTTCCTATATACACAATGGGGACATATAAAGTGGCGACACAAGAGGGGGATGAAGACCCAAAAACTTTGCTCGGCAAGAGAATTAGAGAATTTCATTTTAGTATCAGTTGAATTGTTCAGTTGCAAAGTGGTCGATACCAAAAACAACACTAAACCTAAAACCTATGGAACCCAATTGAACAACTGGTATACCAGTTATAATATAAATAGTAAGTCAATTTTTTCCTAATCTAAAAAAATATCCAGCACCTACTTTAATCATTTAATTCAACAAAATTAAACAATTACTAGTTGGTTGTTGTTTTTTTTTTTTTAATTTCAATTGGCTACCAACAACCAAGGCCCTTTTTTTTTAAGAGACGTAACGTACCCAAGGCCAAGGGCATTAACGATTTTTTACCCCACCCCCCAACATATAAGGGTTTATATAGTCCCGTTATGTGTTAGTTAGGCCCTGTATGCATAAGCGCAGGTCTTATTCCTGACCTACGCAAATATTTCTATGATAGCCTAGAATAAATTGAATTACGCATGCGTACAATATCTCAAAAACCACCCTATAAAAATTATATGATTAATAAGCTATAATTGCACTGAAATGCTGAAATCAACCAAATTTGGCCCGTTATTTTTGTTTGTTTTTTTTACTCTAGGAATAATTATAGATTTTTGCCAATAAGTCTCCTTATTCTTTTGTATTCTAGTAATTTCGGGAAACCCATTGCCACAATCAATGTGCCCAAAGCCGAAATAACGGTAATTAAACCCACCGATTTGGACCATGGCCATCTATAATCTCGACATAAATTGGACGAATAATTTACCAAAACCTGAAGAAATTGAAAATAATACAAATCTTATTAATATTGGACAAGGCGTTATTAGGAGAATCATCACAACTGAAGACAATAACGGTTGGAATTTTGACAAGATGGAAAGTCAAATTTTAACAAATATCATACAAAATATGTCGACAACATCAGGTTCAAATTCACCCCAACAACAACAACAACAACAAGAACAACACCAACAACAACAACAACAACAAAGCAATAGCAGTGAAAATTCATCGAGTCCAAAACAAATCGACAACCATGAATTTTTACATGATAATAATGAATTCTGTCAAAATATATTTAGTGATATCAGTTTACCAACAATACCGGATACAAATAATATCAATGATCTATTCAATGATAAATCATTTGATATAATGATAAAAAATTTGAATGGTTTTCAAATCGGTGGTGGTGATGATATTGTTGTTGATGGTAACAATTCCGGCCCATCGATGAATAATAATCAACAACAAATACAATTTTTACCAATAATCAATCAACGGCGATTAAGCGATACGGCACTGTTTCAATTTTTCAATGATTTTCTGAAAAATCGAAATATACAGGTATTTTATTAATGATTTGTATAAAGTACAAAATTAAAAACAATTAATCAACGATTCTAGGTGACTTGCATTTGCCCGAATCAATGTAGATGTGAATTGGTCCTCTATTTGATCCGTACCGGAATTCTAACACCCAAAACAATAATCAAATATAATATTTTTTATTCTGTTCTATGGGATTTAGAAGTTCCAATATCACCATCGATTCCGGTAAGTTGTTGTTTTCTTTCATCTAAAAGTATTGATTGATGATGATTTTTGTTGTTGTTAGATGATCATGATTAGAAAAGTGTCACCGGAACAACTATGTGCTCGTTCATATTTCGATAAATCAATAATTTGTGATAGTACCGATTTATATTGTTGTCAACGTTGTTCAACATCGTATTGTCGTAATTGTCTTGATTCCCGTTATCATTTGATGTTATGTTTCAAACATGCTGGTTTTTATAATAATACGACAATTATGAAGGAGGGATTCAAATTTTTAAGAGAACAATTCAATCGTTTTGTTAGAATGAATCAAATGAAAAAGATAACAGGTGCAACATTTATCGATAGAAGTGAGAATTTGAGCATGAGCATACTCGGCGAATTCATCCAGTAAGTTGACAAAACTAGCAAGTTCCACTTATTACGCAGCATTTCTTAATTGATTAATCTTTTTTTGTTGTACAGTGTGAGTTCTTTGATTGAGCGCCGCAAACAGGAGGTGCACGAGAAAATCATCGATGCTTATCAAACCAAATTATCGAAGCTTTATCGGATTTATTACAATTTGAAAAAGAAACACACTCAGCTTTATAATAAATTATTGAAAAATTACCAAAACCAAATATTAGCGCAAATAATTTCTGAAATTATCAAATTAACAATTGAAATCAAAAAATTACAAACAGTTCGTCTACATTTTATTATGTTGAATTGTAAATTTCGACCAATAATAAAAAATGACAACTTGTTGAAAATGTGCGAACAAAAAGGCCAAATTCGTACGAAATATGGATCATGCGACGATATCAAACATGAATTAGCATTGAATTTATTGAAACGATCATTGAAATATAGTTTGTCAATGAACGATTTATATTCACCGACAATTGGTGATTTCTTCTTACCAAAATCGAAATTCAAACAAATTGATTTACAAGAGAAACGCTTACAAAAACGCCGATCATCATCATCAATATCCAGTCAAGACGGTTCCTTGCCGAAACTCAATAATCACCGGATGTTCAATAAATTCAATGGTAATCATCCGAAACAACGGAATTTCCGCAATAAATTACCACCAACAAATGGTAACCTTACATTTAATGGTAATAGTAATTTAGATCAATTTCCAAATAATAATAATGAATTGGTGACATTATTACCACGTCCAATCAGTTATTATAAGCCGCAACCATTTTATCCGGAAAATTTCACAAGAGTCCGTCCAATACCCGGACTAATCCATAATGTTATCGTTGTTGATAACAGCGCCTATCGTCCGATGGAAATCAATCATCCAACTGATACAAGTGGTGAATTATGCCGTCCATGGGGTATTTGTATAAATTATTTAAATCAAATATTATTAACTGATCGTTTGCATCATTGCGTCAAAATTTACGATTACAATGGCACTTATGTGACTAGATTCGGTGAGCATGGTACAAATATTGGACAATTCAATCGACCAGCTGGTATAACGATTTCATTACGCGGCGATATAATTATCGCCGATAAAGATAATCATCGTATACAAGTATTCAATCATAATCACGATTTTATATCGACATTTGGTAAATATGGTATGAGTCCGGGTGATTTCAATTATCCATGGGATGTGGCGACTAGTAAACGTGGTCTAATTGCCGTTACCGATAGTAAAAATTCACGTGTACAAATCTTCGATATAACCGGTAATTTACTATTTTTCATGAATAGTTTCAATGATATCAGTTTCGATCATCCGCGCGGCATTTGTTTTGCTCCCAACGATGATTTATTGGTTAGTGATTTTAATTTACATAGAATCGTACGGTTCCGTGCCGGTCGTACCGATCTATCAATTCATTTTGGTAGTGAAGGTACGGAAAAAGGCCAATTCCAACGTCCGCAAGGTATAATTTGTGATGATGACGGTAATATCATTATTATTGATACAAATAATCATCGTATTCAAGTATTTGATGAGAATTTACGTTTTAAATTTATGATATCGAACGGTTCGGGTATATCGATTGGTGAAATGATCAAACCATCGGATGTTGCTCTAGATCCGCAAGGTAGAATTGCTATTGTTGATTGTGGCAATAATCGTGTTCAAGTTTTTTGAAAATTTGTACCTTCAACAACAATCAAAACAAATAATAAGAAATCTAAGACTGCAATATGAACAAGCTGTGATTTGCCCAACAGCAGCACTTTAATACAAAAAAAAAAATCAATCTATAAAACAGCTTTCTTTGATCCCTTAGAGGGGCTTAATTATTTCTTTTTCTTTTCATTTCTCGGTTGCTTGTTGGTTGACTTGCAATATTTTATTAATAGTCAAATTATTGAGTCAACAATTTTGGATTTCTCAAAATTTATATAGTGAGTTACATTGTAGATGTAAACAACGTCTAGCATCTACAATGGAACGCACTATAATAATAATAATAATAATAATACTAATATAAAGCTCCCAATTACTATAAATTGGTAAGATTATATATAAAAAAAAATTAATTTCGATAAAATTTCAAAAAAAAAAAATTACAAAAATTCCAAAAAAAATCATAAAAAATTAAATTTTTTATATGCATAGACTTTATTTTAGTTTTAAGTATTGGAAAAAAAAAGATAGTTCCAAATGATTCAGAACTAATTTAGACGATTTTGTTAGTTGTTAAGGACCGTAATTAACTTTTTCCGTATATCTACATTTCTACATTTTTTTGTACTTTTTATTATTAGATAATCCCAATCTGAATGTTTGTATGTAAACTTTGTGTGTCTTTTTGTTAATAATGAATTGTGAATTTTAATCATGCAATAAAGTTGCCTACAAACTGATTTTGTTCCTCTCTCTATTTCATCGAACAAATTAAACCAAATCTAATTTCCATAATTGCACGAGAAAAATTCGGGGAAACACCCGATTAGAGAAATGGAAATGGGAAATTGATGTTTACAATAATTTTAGGGAATAACCGGTTTAATGTTAAATTCCCCGATTAGTTGTAAAATTCAATTTTATTTCTTTCCATGTAAAAAAATAGACAAATAAAAAAAAAATGTTCGTACAGAAAAAAAAGTTAATTTCTTACAAAATAATTGAGTAAAGTGTTCGGTTTCGATTTCTTGATTTGGCTACTACAACAACTATCCCGTTCCCGTTTGTAATTCTCCCACAATTCCATTTGTATCTCTCTTGGTAATTCTTTGAAAACATCCATATCGGCGGTTGGTGGACATGAAACATCATCATTCGTTTTACTAGTTAAACATAAATCGGCAACACGTAATTTCGATGGTGATGATGCACATTCATCTAAATTATTGAAATTCAACGATTTCGTTATTAAATTTGTTAATTTCAATTTTTTTGGTGATGGCGTTGGTGAACAATCAATCATATCAATTGTTGATGTTGACGGTGTTGTTGGATAATTTATTAATTCAACTGTTTTCGGTGATGTTTGATTTATTAACGAATTCTCAATACTTGTTATCGATTGTACTTCGATATTTCTACGTAAAAATTGTACTATCGATGTTTTTGGTGGTTCTTGGAATTTCGTAAATGCTAAACCTAATAATGTTATATGATAAGGTTTTCTACAATCAACAATTCGATTGAATAGATGCAGAATTGTCGACATTAATTTTGTTTCTTTTGTTGTGCCATTTTGTTGTTTTATATTAAATAATGATGGATTTATGTTGCATTGTCTTGTTTCACGATGGCTAATTCTATTATTCTTATCTAATTTCCTAACTGTTAATTTTAATGTTTTCGGAATTCGTCCATCTTCATTAACTAGAATTAATAAACGTTCTAATAATTGTCGTAAATTGTTTTCAACTTCATCCTGTCCAGAAATTGATTTTACACTAAAACTATCTTCAATTCCGATACTTTGTGGTTTGCCACTTGTTTTAACTAAACTATTATCGATACCAAAACATAAATTATAAACGAATTTCGCTTTATCACAACCTAATAATTTCTCCAATTTTTTCATATTAACATTACGCAATTCATCAATCGTTATTATATTAATTGATTCTAATTGTTCAGATGTTATTTTACCAATACCAGGAAGTTTATTTAACGTATTCAAACTTGAAATTAATTCCAATGAATTATTAGGAAATACAATAGTTTGTTGATTGGGCTTATTTTGTTTGCCAGCTAATTTTGCTAATAATTTATTATGAGCTATACCAGCACATACAGTCAATTTCAATTGTTGTTTTATATTATCACGTATTTCCTGGGCAATTATCGAGCCAATTATTAGATTTTCTTGACAACCACATTCGCATCTATCATCACTATCATTACCAAAAATACAACCAATCAATTGCGGTAATTGTTTACCATTACATTCTTTCAAACGTTGCTTAACCAAATCTGTTACATCAATATAATTCTCATCGAGACCGGCACGTTCAACTAAATCCGAATATTTATGTAATAATTCGGTTAATTGATAGGATATTTGTCGGTAATCATGTAAATCTTCACCATTAACAGTTACCAATTGTGGACATAATTTTAAAGCTTCATCAACATATAAACATTTTTTTACACCATATCCACGTGCTATATAATTACTTGTAACAATAAAATTCTTTTGTTTAACACCTAATGGTACATTTTGTAATTGTGGATTTTTAACCATTTCAACTTGAGCATAAAAACAATCAATATCGACATGTATTATAGTACGTAAATGATCATCGAATTCATTCATAATTAATACAGTTTTATTATCAATTTTATTGAATACAATCGACAATAACGTAAACACAAAATTAATAATTACAATTTAAACAACTTTCACTTTCAATTTAGTTTGTGGTTATGTTACGCAAATTTCTAGGAAATTCCGTTTGTCGTCGTGGCAACACTGATGTCACCATTAAAACGGCGTAGGTAGATACACGAAGTTATAGATAAAAGGAGGCTGAACGTAATGTTAAACAAACGTCCTCAAAATCGAGTTTTGCCAACAGGTAGCGCTGACGCCAGTGCTGTACGGAATTCAAGGCGGCAAACGATAATTTATGAATTGGATTTGGATTTGATGATCGTTTCTGCAACGTCCAATGCAATATCGCCATATCTCAATTGAAATTAAGTAGTTACGGCACTACAGTACTACACTACACTCACGCACTCACAACACTATGATGCACCTGAAAATAAGAGAAATTTGATTTGTATTGTCGAATAAAAAATATCAAGAGAATTTTTCAATATAATTGACGCGACAAATTTGAATAAAAATAAAATCGTACTTTTTTAGATGATGTTATCTCACATCCTGTAGATTGTTGCAATGGTATGCCATTTTTAGGGGTTGAAATGGATGGTCAATTTTTTTTAAGTTTTTATAGTCAATAAAACAAAAATTATTGTTTATTTGTCATCACCAATTGAAAGAACAAAAAAATTAGGAAGTAGCTGTGTTGGCGTTGACTGAGTTTTGGATTTATGGATGGCTGTTGCAATATTCAATGCAACATCACAAAATACACAAATATTCCCATTAGCCACTGTTACTGGTACTAGAATTCATTGTCTATATATTGAACAGTTTTAGATAATTTTATTATCTAATTTTATGAATAGATAGCGCTTTGCGTATCTCTTTAATTAATTAGAAATTAATTTGCTTACCTTGTGTAGTTATTGCAGTGTAATTAAACAATCACCAATTAACACTAAACTAAACTTGAGCACACCCAATAGGTACAGGTGTCACTCTGTCCCCGATCGAACTACTACTGATCATTCTTTGTTGTTCAAAATTATCCAAACGTTCGAAACATGTTCAATATTTTTATGTAATTTTCAAGTCTAAACTGGAATAACTGGATATATTGTTGAAAACTTGTTTATAAAAATTTAAAAATCAATAAAGTCGAAATTCCTAGAAATATTTTTGGAACTCTTACATAATATTGTACTGGTTATTGATTTTTAGATTTTTTGATTATACAATTAGTGTCCAAAAATCTAAAAATCAATAACCAGTACAATATTATGTAAGAGTTCCAAAAATATTTCTAGAAATATCGATTTTTTTGAATTTTAGACAATTATTATATTATTAGATTATATAATTAGTGTCCAAAAATCCAAAAATCAATAACCTGTACAATATTATGTAAGATTTCCAACAATATTTCTAGAAATATCAATTTTATTGATTTTTAGACAATTATTATATCATTAGATTATATAATTAGTGTCCAAAGATCCAAAAAACAAAAACCTGTATATTATTATGTAAGATTTCAAACAATATTTCTAGAAATATCGATTTTATTGAGTTTTAGACAATTATTATATTATTAGATTATATAATTAGTGTCTAAAAATCGAAAAATCAATAACCAGTACAATATTATGTAAAATTTCTAAAAATATTTCTAAAAATATCGATTTTATTGATTTTTAGGCAATTATTATATCATTAGATT
>JAZBGX010003169.1:0-10323 GCA_037414775.1 Zonitis immaculata | reverse complement strand
CGAAATATACAAAGCGCATCTAAAATAATGCAATTTTTTATACAAACCCCGACAGCGGTCATGATTTCTGTCTAAACAAACTACCCCGACTAGAAATACTTGTGAGGCATTCCGAAAAATATATTCGGACCTAATGAGGCTTACCGAAGAAAGGCGATCCTAAATCGAAACGCATATCTCCCTAAAAAGGAATAACTAATTTTGGCATATCCAAAATCTGCCGAATTTAGTTGTGTTTTGGAAATTCTAGTATATCCCAAGTTAGGCGTGGGTTATTCGGTTGTCATCAGTAAATTCTAAGGTATATCTTTACTAGGGAATTCCAAACATTGACCTCATATCTATAACTACACTTCCACCAAAATTAGGGATGCAGAATTCGATTGCTTTCAGGAATCTCTGACGAGTAACTATACTCAAGCAAGATTTAGGAATTCCTCATCACTAACTTGTGGCTTAACCAAAGATTTTACGAAATTGTGCACAGTTAATTCAGTTGTTGTTCGGAAGTACTGCGGCATATCCAGGGTTAGGATAATGGGTGGAATACCGGGTTTCAAGTTAATTGTTATAACCGTGGGCTTACCGAAGTTAGGCATGCTAAATTCGATTCCTCTTAGAAAGCTCTAGAGAGTGACCTAACTCAGGCAAGATTTCGGAATTCCTCATCACTACCTTGTGACGTAACCGAACATTTTACAAAGTTATGCACAGTTAATTCAGTTGTTATTCGGAAATACTGCGGCATATTCAGGGTGAGGATACCGGGTGAAATGCCGGATTTCAACCTCATGGTTATAACCGTAGGTTTACCAAAGACGAGCATTCGAAATTCGATTCCTCTTAAGAAGCTCTAGAAAGTGACCTAACTAAGGCAAAAATTCGGAATCCCTCATCACTACCTCGTAGGGTAACCGAAGATTTTACAAAGTTAGGAACAGGTAATTTGGGTGATATTAGCATATATTGCGGCATATCCAGTGTAAGGCGTGTCTTCGGAATTCCGAGCTTCAATTTCATGTTTTATTCTGTAACTTGAATAAAATTCATACAAAGTTAATCATGGATTATTCGACTGTTATTTGAAAATACTGCGGTATATCCAATGTAAGGCATTTCTTTGCAATTCCGGGCTGTAATTGCAGGAAATCTTCAACAAGTGTATATGTACTACAGGGCGCTATAGTAGACAATACTATAGAGCAATATACTATATGTATTCATAATTTTGGTTTAGTACTGTTTCATTCGCGTCAGAGTGAACAAAGTGTCTTTGTGTCATTGAGTTATTTAAAATATTTCCAATAATTGAATTATTTACTTCCTACAAATTATTTATTTTTGTCATATACTTCAAAATCCATATATATATTTGAGTTTTTTTCCCAGATCGTGGATTTTTAATGAAATATGTTTAATAATAGAAATAATAATAATAATAAAAACAGAAAGTTCCGGGAACGTGAGCTTGCACGTCTAAGATCTCAAAGATTTCGTGATTCGCGAAATAAATTATTCGATGTACAAGAACAAGAGGTATTAGTGAAGCCGGAAGAAAAAGTGAATCATGTTGAACCTAAATTGTCACCTACCAACGAAGACGCAGCACCATGTATTAAAATTTTGTCGAAAAATAATATATAACAAGCTAATAATTCGAATCCTTTCCAGTTCAAAATCAGGAACATGAATTGCAACAAGATGGGGTAACATTAGAGGACAATTATATCGAAAGTAACAGTGTCAATGAAAATGTTCAGTCTCTGAGTTCAACAAGTGGCCCAGATTCGGAAAATGAGCATGAATTATATTTGTTTAATGATATTTTTAATGAAGTGACTGCAATACGACAATGGGCATTGATAAATCCTCCGATTCCTCATGCTCGATTAGAACAATTATTGGATATTTTAAGAATTCGCTTGATACCAGATTTACCAAAATGTGCTACAACCTTTTTGGGTACTAATTCGATCAAATATGATATAGAACATTTTGAAGATGATGGTGAATTCGTATATTTCGGAATTCAAACAAATTTACGAGAATGCTTGAACTATAATTTACATGAAACTAATCAAATTGAATTACTGATAAATGTCGATGGTTTACCATTATTCAAATCAAGTCGTAAACAACTTTGGCCTATTCTATGTAAGGTTTATGACACCTTTAATCTTTATAAACCATTCCCAATTGCTATTTATTGTGGCAATAGCAAGCCAATCGATCTGGAACGTTATTTTAAAAAATTCATTGACGAAATTAATGAAATACAAAATTCTGGAATCGTTGTGGATAATCATCATTTTCAAGTTTCAATTAAAGCATTTATATGCGATAGACCTGCTCGATCGTTACTGAAGTGTATAAAGAATCATGGAGGATTCTATGCTTGTGAAAGATGCACAGTTAAAGGCATGCGGTATAAAAAAAGAACTATTTATCCTCTGATAGGTGATTATGAATCGAGAACCGACGAATCTTTTAGGAATCAATCTAATGAAGAACATCATTTGGGAATATCACCTTTATCTAATATTACTCCTCCAATTAATTTCGTTAATCAATTTGTGTTGGATTCAATGCATTTACTCTACTTAGGAGTGATGAAAAAATTGTTGGATTGTTGGGTCGACGGTAGTAGTAATATAAAATTGAAGTTAAGTAATAACAGCAAAACACAATTATCCAAATTATTACTGAAAATTAAATCGCCTTCGGAATTCCAAAGAAACACTAGATCGTTAGCAGATTTTCATAAATTTAAATCTACTGAACTTCAGTTTTTATTATTATACGCAGGTCCGGTCGTTTTTAAAAAAATTCTTTCCGATTCAGTTTATAAACATTTTTTACTTCTGCACGTTGGCTGTAGAATTTTGTGTTCTAAGGAGCTTGCACTGAAGAAGGTTAAATATGCCAAATATTTTTTAACTGCATTTGTTAATATTGCGGATTCAATATATTCAATGCAATTTATTGTGGGAAATGTTCACAGTCTCATTCATCTCGCTGATGACGTAGAATACATGCAGTGTTGCCTATCCGAAATTTCAGCCTACCCCTTCGAAAATTTATTGGGGAAAATTAAAAAACTTTTGAGAAATGGTAATAAACCAATTTCTCAATTATGTCGACGGTTCAACGAGATGGCATTTAGCATGTGTAAAAAACCCATGGTATCGGAAAAAATTACAATACTAAAAGAATATTACTCAAATGATTCAGAAGATTTTATAATAAAGAGATTAGAATTCGAGAAAGTACTTCTAACTACACAATTCCCTAATAATATTGTTCTTTTAAAGAACAATAAAATTTTACAAATAGATAGCATCAATCGATCGCCAATGGCAAATATTAGTTCCATCGTAATTAAAGGAAGAACTTTAAGAAAAAAGAAGTCGCTTTTTACATACCCATGTGATTCTGAAGATTTAGAAATGTGGCATGTAGGCTCAAATAGTAAAAATACTGAGATATATGAAGTTAGAGATATAAAAAAAAAAATGGTGTGCATTCATTCGAGTTTCGATGTTAACAAAAATAATAAACTATGTGTTATGCCATTGTTGCATACATAAAAAGACTCAATAATGTTGTACATGATGTTACTTAAATTAAAATACAAAACTTCGAGAAACTATATTTTCTCCAATAATAATTGACTATATGTGTGCAATAAAGTAACCATTTATTTGTAGTCTAAAAAAAAATGGCTTATTGTGATATATTGAAAATACTTTATTCAATAAATTTGTTGAGATAATCATATTAACATCTGCCCCGCTCTGCTTATTGTCTACCGCCAGTTCTTCAGTACATATACACCTGTCCCAAAAAAATATAGACTCTATTTTCTGTACTATTTTTCTCTTTCATTTTAAAGTGAATAATATTCTTGATTTAAATTCGTCGAGTAGTTCAACGACAGTCTGAATTATTTTATAATTATTTTTCTGTTGAAAAAATTATTTAAACAAATATTTGAGCATGTCTATTGAAAATAACATTTCAAAATATAGATTGGTTGTATTTTTACAAAATTCGAAAAAAAAAAAAGAGGTAGACATAGTGCCCAAGAATTGGATTTACGGGGATAAATTAAATAAATTAAAGTGTAAGTTCATGCCTCCTCCATATGAGGGGAAAAAACAAATAAAATTAACCAGTATGATCAAAAATTGTGATGAACCTGAAGATGAATGGCCATCATATTTGATTGAAGTTCGTGGAAAAGCTAGTAAGTGACATTTTTACATGAATATTTATCATTTTACAACATAATATATCCAATCATAGAGTGATAAATTGATATTGACTTTTCTAATTGATGAATTTGTAGGAAATGATCATATCAAAAAATATACTTTTCATCTGAAAAATTATTTATTATAAAAATTAAAAGTTGAATATTCAAATAAGTATAACTTTTTTTATATAATTATTAAAATAGTTTTTATCAGTAAATGAATCTACACTGTTTCAAAATTATATGAAAGAATACTAAATATTTGAATATCCCATTTCTAATTTTAATAAATAAACATTTTTCAAATAAGTACATTAAATTCAAATAGAAGAGGACAATTTATTCAAATATCTTACATTTTTTTAGAGTCATACGAAGAAGCTGAGAAATTAGTCGAAAAATTGCAGTACGAACCTTATGTTTATTCAACAGAAAACGAGGAAACTGCCAAAACTAAAGCTAGCGTCGATGAGATTTTTCTGAAACGCCAAAAAATTTCAAAGGAAACAACAACAAAAATGATTGGTCTTGCATGTGTCAATTTGAACGAAAATATTGACGAAATTATAGGTAAACTATTTCATAAATTCCCAATATTGTCACTAGAACTTTTTATACTTCAGATAACAATGGAGATTCAAGAAAGACGTCTCAAAAACTTCCAGGATTTTCATCTTTTTATAAGAGTAGCGAAAACAGAGTGAATAAAAGTAATAAATAATATATTTTTAATTCTAATCATGATAATAATAATTCAACTGAATATAAAATTTTGATATGAATACATAATAATTAAATAGATTTTAATATTTCGGATAGTTGCTTAGGAAAATTCCCGAATATTAATAACTATTCCTGATTTATTTTTAAAAGAATAGTTTTCAATTTGACAAGTATTTCAATAACCACTAGGAAGTGGATTATTATTATCATTATTATTATTATTATAATTAACATCCATTTTTCCATAAAATCAAATCTCTAATTCTATAGTTATTATTTATTAATAGTACCTAAATAATATTTTCAATGTTTAGGAAAGAAATTATCTTCCAAGCTGAATTCACAGAAAGAGCAAGCCAATATTGTTTCGGAGGAGGATGGAAATTATAAATCATTGGATAGTTTGAGCAGTGATGAGGTGGAAAGTTCGAAGAAAAGAAAGCGGATGAATAAAAAAAAATTAGATAAGCTCTCCTATAAAGAGAAAGATTTTATTTCAGGTACTGATAGTTCGAGTGACTCAAGCACATCCTTGATAAGAGATAGAATTACATCTATTGTCGATAGGAATCAAACGACAAACAATAATAATTCCGTAATTATGGTCAATATAACAAAAGGTACATTATCTTATTTTTTTATTTTATGACTTGAATTTGAAATGACACTTCATTACAGATCAGCTAATTGAAACCCTGAAAGAAGTTATGAGTCCTTTATATGAAAAACAACAATATGTAACGACTCAATACACTTCGGTACTAAAACAAATAAGTGAAATCAAAAGTCACTTAATTGATATAAAAAGATCAATAGAATTGAATAATGCGGAAATAACACAAAACATAATTATTGATTCAGATGAAGAACTCGACATCCAGCTACCATGTCAAAATTTAATAGAATTCGAAAATTTTGATGGAAAAATACAATCTGATGAACATTTCAATAAAAAAATCGTATTTTTTTTCACTAAATCATTTACTAAAATATTTTTCACGATGATTCATATTTATAGGCACGAAAACTATTACAATTAACAAACACGAAACAGTCAATTGTGCAAAATACGAGCACCATGATGCGATATTGTATGGTGCGCGATGTCGCTCTGAAATATAACTTAATCAAACCGAATGATAAGAAATCAAAAATCTTTATTAATACGAATTTATATAAAATGATAAAAGGTAAAATAAAGTGAATCATTTTTTCAATAATATTAATTAATAATCTTTAATTTCAGCGATACTTGTTAAAAAATTCTCAAAATCAGAGAACGAACCTCTAGAGAACAGTATCGTAAATAAGAGTGTTTCCTCGATTTTGAATCACTGTGGTGACTGGGATGGTGGTCGAACTATCAGGAAAAGGTTACCGAAAACAAATACAGAAGAACAGCAAGATTAGTTGCAATTTTCAAATTTTTCTAAATTATCTATCGAGTTTGATTGTTTATTTTACATTTATTATTGTATCTCTGAAGAATAAATAAAGCATTCCATTAATTTAGGAATTTCTCTTTATTAATTAATTACATACAAATCCAAATTCCGAATAAACACCAAATCACGCTTTCCTAACTTCTACCTGAATACGGAACCGAACTTGCATTAGATTAGGCAAAAGTCATTAATTACAAGGGTGGCTTCCGAAGAGGTGCCAGATTAGGCTTTCCTGATTAGGCAGGGAAATGGATGTGTGTTACATTCGGGGCTCGAACCTATTTTGGTTGCCTTATTTATACCAAACACGGAATTCGGAATGCCTAATACGAGCTTCATTAAAAACGAACTCAAATTCCTAGTCAGATGCAACTGCGGCTTCCAAACGGGCGCCATAATAGGTTTTCCTGATCACTAAGGGAAGTGGACGTGCGTTACGTTCGGAGCTCGAACCTACTTTGGTTGCCTTATTCATACCAAACACGGAATACGGAATGCCGAATTGGAACATTATCAAAAACGAACACAAATTTCTAGTCGGGAAGCCGCTGTTCTATCTGACCTTTAAGTTCAATCTACGGTAACTGGCGAGACAATGCCCGCATTGTTCCAACGATAACGAGATCTCTTAATACATCTACAGTTGCTGTCGTTGTCATCATCATCGTCGTCGTTGTTGTCGACGACGTCTTAGACGTCATCGTTTATTATACTAATACTTCTTCCTCATTTTCTATTCCAAATTTTTTGAAACGAATGCAACTCGAAGAATATTGCTTTGCATATAAAAGTGTTTAGGTGCTAAATCGAGAATATAATGCCAGCACTATTGAAAGAGTCCTCTTCTTCTTTTATTTTTTTTTTCCAGAATATCTCCATTTCTTGAACTCCATCCTTTAGAATCCTAACTAGAAAATTAGATCCTTCAGAAACAGTAACGTTTCGTACTGACCTTGTTTTACATTTACATATATATCGATCATTTTGTGTCGACTGTAGACTATTGCCGTTTTTCCTCTATTCGGATTACATCAATTTTATAAATCTGAATATAATGTGTTTGGTCGAAAATAGTATTTCGAAAAATTCCTTTCTAAGATTGTTAGTTTAAAATTTCGTGTGATAATCTTCTATATTGTCCTATTGGAAGAATGAAATTGGGTATAGACGGCTTTTCTATAAATATCCATGAAATTCATCGGAATTTACTTTTCTAGTCCCTTTTTAAACAAGATTTCGATTTCTCGAAGGGTCGCCCTTATAATTCTCAGAGATTAGAACACATACCCTCTGACACCTTAGTATTATTCTATTCAAAGAGAAAAATATTTTTTTTTCTCCTTCTTATTCTTTCGTTGGTTATTGTATTTTATTGCCACCTGGATTTCTATTCATATGATGTTTTGGTCCAAATAAAGTCTACAAATATACTAAAAGTGAATAATTTTCGGCAAAACAGGCACCGACCGTGCGTGAAATTGTTACGAGCCAGGTGTCCAATAATAATTGTGGGCATTTCTCGACAAATTGCACCAAAATAAATGCCTAGTTCCATATTGTTATAGCTGAATCAGAGGGATCACATAGGTGAGGTAGCTTTTATAGTAAAATGTTGTGCAGTATGTAATATGTGTATGTATACATAGATAGACCGCAAATTGATCAATTCATCGGAAAATGTCTACTGGCAACCGGTATTGTTTTTTTATTTTTTGAGTAATAATTGATTGACAATTAACAGTTAATTTTCAATGAAGTTATTCTATAAAATGCAAATTTATTCTAATTGATGCAACAAATTTAAACAAATATTGTTCAACTTTATTTTCACAAACTAACAAAAATTATACTCAAAGAATTGTAATAAAAATCACACAAAATGCTCAATAAATTTCCCGAAAACTACATTTCCTAATATTTATGAAAGTTGGGATTTATTTTATTGCCAGTTTTATGACATCAAAAATCCTGACATTTTAAAAAAATATTATTTATTGCCCCCCTCCTGTGTCCATTTTTCCCTTCTCTAATACATATAAAGTCGATTCGTTGCCATAAAAGTAATAATATTAAATTATGGAACTGTCGAAAAGCAATAGAATCAGACATAAAGGTATAATGACAAGTTTGTGAAGTTTGGTAAAATTACTTTATTGTCTATTTATATTTTTTTATTTTATTTTTAAGTCATAAATTTATAAATGTCTCGAATCTTGAAAACTCAATAGGCATTCATTTGTATAAAAACATTTCATGCTTTTTCTAAATCAGTAACGGACGTCAAATTAGAAAGATTTGTCAATGGTTTTTTCCAATTTGAAACAGTAATAAACTTCTGCCAAATATTCTATACCTATGTTAATAAATATTTTCAAAAAAAAATCTAAAGTGCATTTTATTTATCCAACTATTTTCCACGAAATGAACGTTGGTTGTTTATATATTTTTTTTCCATTTTCACGTTTACATTTCTTATTCGTTTGTGCTCTTGTTTGGACGGTTTGGCCTCAGTGAACTCTCATCCTGCTCGAGGCGAAAGCCAGAAACAGTCAGCAGTTGCATTCAACTGCCAAAGTTCCGGCCACTATAGCCAGCAAACCAAAAAGCTCTCTTTTCCCTTTCTCTCATTCAATTTCACTTTATTATTCTCTTTATAATTTTAGGTATAATAATAAAAAGTTGTAGTCGCTTTAAAATTTTTATCAAAAATTGCTAGCTTTTAAAGTAACAACATATCGTTTCTCTCCGATGCAATTCTATCGTAACTATAAAGTGAAGTTAACATTTTCAAGTATTAAGAAGAAGAAGAAGAAAAAAAACGGCCATTGTTGAAACGAATTGAACTGGAAAATACGTTAAGCGATTATAATGGTGGTGACTATGGATATATAAAAACTGTTAGGTGTTAGTTATAAAAAGAAGAGGGTGGTAGAATCGAACAGAATAATGGAATTCAGTTGTAAAGTTTAATTGATCCCACATTTACCTCGAATATTTCAAACAAAAAACAATCACTTTGAAAATTTTTGATAAAGTTAACCAATTTTTGCTAGAGTGCAGTGAGGACCTAAACCTGTATGTAAAATAAAATCGAAGAATGAATGAAGAAGATATGCTAGCGATTACGATACTCTACCATTGTTGATGGATTGAATTATTATTTCAACTGATTCGTAAATTATAATGTTTGTTTTTTTATTTATTTATTCATACTTAATTATATTTTAGTTTTTGCCAAACTCATTTATCAAAATATTTATTGAAAGCCAGTCAAGGCGGTGTTTTAATTAATTGTGGCATCTCTTGTTTAGCAAATTTTCCAACCCTCTTAACAAGAAAGATTATATTTAAGAATTTCCAACGCTAATTAGGATGAATTTTAAATGGCAATTAGTAGTAGGTTGTCCATTCTATAGAAATTTGTTACTAATAAACGATAATAAATGTTGACGATTTTTCAAAGAACAACCTAGAGGGTTGTAATTTCACACTGCCATAATTCGCTTTCTAATGTATTAGGAAACCTTCTTTTCGAAGTTTTTGATAAAAACCTAATATATCTTTTGTTTTTTGGATGTTTTTTTATAAGTGTGTGTGTGTGTGTGTTTTCTAACAATTTCTTTAATATCTCCCATCTGATTTATGATTGTGACCAAGTTGCGATTTATTTTTCAATTTAATTTTATGATGCTTTTGTATTTCCTGTTCATAACATTATATAAGAGAGTGGTTGGTTGGTTAGATAAGCTATAGTCGCGACATGAGGGTTAATAAAAGGAGTCGAAGGAAGAAAAGTTACCGTATGTGGAGTATGGTAACAGATTGTCCCAATACAAGTACTTTTTGATATTCGATATTAGCTATAGCGTTGAATTTAGGAGGGTGGAATATAACATATAC
>JAZBGX010003167.1:0-10327 GCA_037414775.1 Zonitis immaculata | reverse complement strand
ACATACACCTAACATACCCCACAGTCATCCCCCCGCGAAAGACACAGAGCCAAGACCGTCCCCGCTGTGCCCCCCCTTATATCAAAATTACAATATGACGTGTGCCCCCCACACACTCAGGGGGGCCCAGCGAAGCAAACCGTCAGACCGCGAAAGCCACTCGGCGCCCCGAAAACAAGGGAAATCACGTGGCCTCGCGTCCATCACGCTCATCCTTCTACTTGCGCCTAACGATGCCAGCAATCATACCAGCCAGCACACACCATTCATCTGCACCCCGGAGCATCGTTTCAACTAAATTGTTGACATTTAGACACACGCCTACCTTGCTCTGTGCTGTTTTTCGCAAACACTCCCATCTGATACACTCAAACATAGTATGCTCCGGTGTGTCCTCTACCGCACCGCAGTACACACAGTTTGCCATCGCCAGTTTGCCGATGCGCACCAAGTATGACCCAAAGCAGCCATGCCCCGTTAGCACTTGCGTAAGGTGGTAATCCACCTCACCGTGCCCTCGGTTTACCCATTCAGTCAGGTTCGGAATAAGGCGCCTGGTCCAGGCACCCTTCTCCGAATCCCGGCCCTTTCACTAATTGGGTCACCACCCTTCCATACACGCACTCTTTCTCCGCTAGTAGGTCTAGCGGGACGACCCCGGCGACCACCGCTATCGCATCACCAGATACACTTCTGTATGCACTGCACACACGCAGTAGCATACACCTTTGCACCCTCATCAGACGCTCCTTATAAACTTTCATACAAAAAGCATCCATCCATGCCTGCACTCCATAGAGAATTATAGAGTGCACGACTGCACACATAACACGCCTTCTGGAAGCCAACTGCCCACCAATGTTAGGCATCAGCCTCCCAAGGGCCCTCGCACACATCGTCGCCTTGCTCACTACTCGGTTAACCTGCTCGGCAACCCTGAGATTTCGTTGGAGCTCAACCCCAAGGTACCTCACAGACTCCCGAGTCGGTACGCTAGCCGTGTCCACTTGTATGGTCAGTTCACGCAACTTTCGGCCTATCAGCAGGACGGCTTCTGTCTTGTGTGGAGCCAGGGCAAGCCCATGCTCCGTCATCCATCGACCAATCCTGCTGATAGATTCTTCACTCTGTATTTCAGACATTCCTCCGTTTTTGCTACGGCTACGAGCGCTAGATCATCCGCATACCCGACTAGTGTTACCCCGTCGGGCTGCTCTAGTCTCAGCACCTCATCATAGTAAGTATTCCACAGAGTCAGCCCCAGAACCGAGCCCTGCGGAACACCCGCAGTCATTTGGAAGGTCTCGCCCTCCGCAATCACTATCTCTCTCTCGCTCAAATAGTTACTAGTTTGCGCAAGTAGGGAGCCACCCCCTTTAGCTCCAAAGCCTTCATTATTCCACCCAATCGGGCCGAATTGAGAGCATTCTTCACGTCCAGGGTCACAAGCACACAGTAGTTTCGAGTTCTCCAAGAACCCGAGTTTGCTACTCTCGCTCTTCCTATCACTCGCATCATTGCGTCCACCTTTGAACGTCCCCTTCTGAAGCCATACTGGCGTTCAGATAGACCTCCTACTCTGTCAATCTCTTCATTCAGCCTATTCGTGATCAAACTCTCATGCAACTTTGCCATCCGATTCAAGAGACAAATTGGCCTGTATTTGGCCTCCTCTCCCTCCTTCCTTTCTTTCTCAATCATTACAAGCTTCCTTCTCTTCCATTCTTTGGGAAATTTGCCATTCATCAATAATTCATTAAACATGTTCAGACACCAATCCTCACACACATGCCCGAACACCTTGCATACTTCCGATGGAATACCACCAGGACCCGGTGCCTTGCCCGACCTCATTCGGGAGACCGCGCTACGCAGCTCCCCCGGAGAGAAGGGAGGTGCATGCCTCCATCCCTCCGGCTCCACCCAGTCAACTCTTTCATGCACATGGAACAGTTTGCTGACTTCCGTCATCAGTCTGTCCCCGCGGAGAGCACATGAGCTTTGCGCTAGTTTCCGGGTTACAATCTTGTAACCCTCACCCCACGCGTTGTCATCAATCTCTTTGCAGAGCACTCTCCAGGTTTCCTCTTTCGAGGACCAAATTGCCCTGCGAAGCTCGCTCCTCGCAATGTTGTACCTCCGCCTACTTTCAATTTTTACATCTTCAGTCGCTCTCCTATTGCTCCGCACCATTCTTCTTCTTTCTCTCAAGCAGGCTTTATGCCTCTTGGCTACCTGCTCATTTTACCAGTAAACTGGTTTCCTGCCCTTTACACTCCTCCGTTTACGCTTCAACACCGTATCGCAGGCCTCGGTTAGGACCGCTTCACATCTGCAGTTCCCCACCGAAGTCCACCCTCTCAATCAATTCACGCATTCGCTCTCCCAGACGTTCCAGTAGATCTTTGTCTATTTGCCATCCAATTGATTCGCTCACACCCACTGACCCTTCAGCTGCATTACACACATCAAAAAGAATGTCCTTGTGGTCACTCAGATTCTCTCCATCTCTCACATGCCATTCTTTCACCCTACACGCAATTCGTGGGGTGCTGAAAGTTATGTCTATGAAAGACTCACTCTCACCCCGCACGAAAGTCGGCTCATTTGCGCAATTATGAACCACCAGGTACTCTTCTGCTAACCATTCTTCCATCACTCGCCCTCTTTCGTCTTCGCTAGGAGACCCCCACCAAGCCGATTTGGCGTTGAAATCCCCCCCCGACAACAATTTCTTTGGACCTGACCTGACCTGGGTTTGCATGACCTAACCCGAGCTGACCTGGGTTTGCATGACCTAACCCGAGCTGACCTGGGTTTGCATGACCTGACCTGGCCTTTTTTTTTGTTTTGTTTCATGGGCCCCCCCTTGCCCATGAACGTGAGGCACGGCCTTAAGTGCTTTTGCCTCTCCGTTTACACCTACCGTTCCCTCCAGGAATTACCTTTCGGCATGCCTCTGGGAGGGGGCTGGTCCTCTCGTCACGGGTTCTCCATTGTGTTGGTGCTGGTCCGTCTCAGTTGCCTCCTGCAACGCAGACCCACACCACACATCCTCCGACTTCTCCACAGGATAATACCTGAAACACACCTGAGAATGTCAGTGAGCTTACCTTTAGGTGTTCCCCACCGGCATTCTTTCTTCCTCAGCCTTCCTTCTTAGGATGGCCTCTACCATCGTTTGGACAATGGCCCAGTTATCTTTGGACTCCATCATCCTCTCTATCACGCATTCCGGAGTCAGAGCCCCCACCTGGGTCTCAGCCCTCCGGCGCAACTCAAGCCACCTGGTACAACGAAACACTGTGTGCTCCGCCGTATCCTCTTCCTCCCAGTACTTACATCTGTTGTCTTCTGCTCGGTGCATTTTATGCAGATACGACCGGAAGTCACCATGCCCTGAAATCATTTGGGTCAGATAGTAATTTACCTGGCCTTGATTTATCGCCTTCCTCATCCAAGGATCAATCCTTGGTATCAGCCTATATGTCCATTGCCCTTTCGTAGAGGAGTCCCATCTAGACTGCCATTCACAAATAGTCACCTCTCTGGCCTCTCTCTTGCTGCATTCGCCATCCCATACCCTTCGGGCTTCTTCTATACGAAGATCCAGGGGGATCACCCCTGCGATGACTAATGCAACTTCGAGTGAAACAGTCCGGTACGCCGAGGATATCCTCAGCACACCTTTCCGCTGCACTCCCAGCAGTCGATTCTTGCACTTCTTGAACCCCATTGATGTATAGGTCCCCAGATTGGAGCGGCATACATCATGATGGAGCTCATCACCGCACATAACACTCTTCTCTTGGCCGCAGTTGGCCCTCTCACATTAGGCATCAGGCGGCCCAGCTTAGCCGTCAGCGCCTCTGCCTTCGCAGCCACTCTCTCTGTGTGTGACACAAAATCCATTCTTTGGTCAATATCTATTCCAAGATATTTAATGACCTTCTTCGGTCTAAGGGGAGTGCCATTAATATTGAAGACCACATCCCCCGGCACCCTCCTTCCAGCAGCAGGAAATACTGCTTCTGTCTTCTCCGGGGCCATCTGAAGCCCCATGCTTCTCATCCAGCAGCCAATTTTCTTGGCCGCTATTTCTACATTCTTTATAAGTCGTCCTACCTGTTTTTCCAGCACCACCAGTGCCAGATCATCAGCGTAGGCTACCATTCTGGCTTCACCAGGAAGACTTATACTCAGCACTCCATCATACAGGATGTTTCACAGTGTCGGCCCAAGGACCGAACCCTGCGGAACACCACTACTTATCTGAGTTGTAGTTCCATCACTCAGAATTATACCTCTTTGTGATAGGTAGTCTCCTATCACTTTTTGCAGATACAATGAGATTCCCCTTTCCTTCAGGGCTCCCATGATGTACCCCCAATTAGCGGAATTAAATGCATTCCGCACATCAAAGGTAAGCAGGACGCAGTAGCGTCTGCTTCTTTCACTCCCAGATTTGGCCCATCGGGCTAGACCCATTACTGCCTCAACAGCATGTAGCGTTGACCTACCTTCCCGAAACCCGAATTGGTTGTCATTCAGCCCGCCGTTTTCGAGAATTTCATCCTTTAGACGTTGCAATATGAGCTGTTCATAAAGCTTCGCCACCACATCTATTAGGCACAAAGGGCGGTTGTCGGACGGGGCGACACCATACTTTCCTGGTTTCTTTACCAAAACCAGTCTTGCCTGTTTCCACTGAGAAGGGAAAACCCCCTCTGTCAATATCCTATTATAGCACTTAAGCATATATTCACCACACTTGCCAGTTACGGCCTTTACAACCTCTGGAGGGATCTTATCTGGTCCCGATGCTTTGCCGGCTCTAAGCCTGGCAGCCGCTGTCTTCAGCTCATCAATGGTGAAGATTCTAACCTCTCTGTCCACCTGGATATTCCAATCTCTTAAAGTACATTGAGGAAATAATTCCCCAAGTAGCTGTTTCTGCATACCCACACTTAGAGCTACAGTATCGTTTACCAGCCTCAACTTCTGGGTCACAATCCTGTAGCCCAGCCCCCAAGGGTCATTCTCTACCTCCTCTACAAGCTCTTTCCATTTGGCCTCCTTGGCCTTCTGGATCGCGAGCTTGTAGTTCTTTCTCTTACTCTTATACTCACTCCGGAAGCGTTCGATCTCCGCATTAGTGGTAGATCTATTTGCGTTCATTCTCATCATTTTCCGTCTGGCAAGGTTGCAAAGCTTCCTTGCCACGAATATCTCCTCACTCCACCAGTAAACTGGCTGTCTACCCCCTCACAAATGGTCGCCTCCGCGGCAGCGCACTCTCGTCAGCCGCTCCCAAAGCTTCCACCAAATCCGAGTCGGCTGCCGCTGGGCGGACAGCCGCCTCCCTCTCAAACTGGGTGCACAAGACATCCACATTGATGTTCTTTGTGCTCCAGTTTGCGTCTTCCCTCCGCCCAGCAAATGGGTTTTGGGTCGACCCTCCCGAGTGGTCATCAGCTAGTGAGAATATCACATACTGATGGTCACTTAACGTTTCCTCTTCCAACACAGACCACTCTTGGAGCCTACCTGCAATAGAAATAGAACTCATCGTTACATCTATGATAGACTCCTGCCCAGCCCCTACAAAAGTCGGCCTGCCTCCATCATTATGAACCACTAAACCTAAAGAGGCTATCCAGGCTGTGAGTATATATCCAGTGCCTCCGCACCTTCTACACAGCGAACTCCTATCCGGCCCCCGGCATTCTCTCGCCATATGACCGGTCTCCCAGCACCTATAGCAATATAGGCGCTCCTCTCTCTCTTTAATCCGGCATCGGATTAAACCTACCTTGATTCTGTCCTCCTTCAGAAGGATCTCTGCTGCCTCTGGGTTCACCTGCAGGATGGTAACCCTGCACGACCCATAGGCTTGCCTCATAGATGTAACCTTGACATCTTTTTTCTGAAACCTCTTACCCGGCAGGGAACTTACAGCCTCTTGTACTTCCTCCTTCGTTGTTATGGCGTCCAAACCTTTAATATGCAAGGTCCGCAGGCCACCTATCATATTACCTTGACAGACACTTAGCCCTTCTATCTTGGCACTAAGTAACTTCCTCAGTTTGCCTTCATCCTCTGTTCCTTTGGCCATCGTCAGCAGAAGCCCTCCGCTCTTGGTCTGTCGTACGGCACGAATGTCGCACTCTACACCATCCAAGTGCGTACGAACCTCCTGCAACAGAGATTCGTAAGTCTTACCCTCTTTCTTCAGAATCAGCACTAAGCTGTTCTGTTCTCTCTTCTTCTTAGGCACAGTTGCCACTCCCTTCTGCGTCACAGTTGCTGGTCTCGCCGTCGGCACACACAGAGTGACCTCGATCCCCTCATCACGGAAGATGTACTCCAACATCTTTCTGATGTATTCTTCCCGCCTTACCAGGTCGCTAGCAATCGCAAGCTTGGTAATACCATTTTCCTTTACGACTGTCTTAAGTTCAGTCAGGCTCTCGTGAGTAAGCTCCAGTGAGCCGTTACCCTTGTTGACCTCCTCTCCTGTAACAATAATGAAACTGTTATAGGTGTTACTCACATCTGTTCCCTGAACCAGCGCTATCTGGATGCAGATCAGGGTTATCTTTCCCTCTATGGTTTCTCCGTCTTGCCCCGGCACCGCACTGTACTCTGGGTATCGGAACTGCGCCATCTTCATCAGGGGCCCAATCTCTCCCTTTTTTCTCGACCGTATAATGACGGAACTGCCATCCTTGTAGACGTTAAAGGGTAGCATTTCAGCTCTCTTCACCGTCTTATACTCACTCTCGTTCCAGTCCATCCCAGCCAAATTCCTGAAACAGACTAAAGATCTTTCACCTCTTATGGCTATTGGCATTAACCCCCTCAGGGTATCTGCCTCCGCCATTTTTTGTTCTGTTCCCTGTTCGGACACCCGACTGCCAACGGCCTTCTGGAGAACCCCAACCCTTAGGTCCTCCTCGAGATCCGCCGGCTCGCTGAGTGTCCTGCGCTGCCTCTCGCGGCATCTGTCCTCAGACATAGCCGCCACCACTACAGTTTCCAACTCTCTGAAGGAGTCAAAAGCATGATCTAGATCCTCTATACCATACTTAAGCTCTCGCTTAGTATTTTGGTTCTCAGCCACTATAATTCGGAGATTTTCGATTATCTCCGCCATTTGTCCCATTGCCTTCTTGTATTTAACAATATTGGCATGTACCTTCTTTGGCCTGTCTATTTTCTTAGGCATTGGCGCCTCCCCCTCATGGATAATGTGTTTCTCTTTGCTCTGCTCTTTACGATCCTTCTTTTGAACTCGTGTATCGTCTTTCATGATGGAGGGTTCTTCTTTAGGACCCTTCATCTTCTTTCCCTCTCTGTCACTAGCAGCCATAAGCTGGTTGTGCCTTACCTCTAAATCTTTCGCTTGCGAACTTACCTTGTTCGCAAGTTTCTGTACCTTTTCGCTGGCATTTTCCTCTTTAATCAGAGTCGCTTCCAGCTTAGCACTATTTCGAACCAGTTTTTTGAATAGGTTCTTCATCTTCTCTTCCTCAGTCAGACTATCTGTCTCTGGAGTACTCTCTCTTTTACGTTTAGACCCAGAAACTGCTTCATCCTCTGGTGAGCTGTAGACCCAGATCACGTTTTCCATTTTCGAAGACACCTGTCGTTGAGACGTCTTCGTTTCTTCCGGCGACCCCATCTTTGGGCAGCCCCTCATCTTATACTCTGAGAACGACATCACTCTTATTTGCTTGCCGCCTGTCGCGCTATTTGGGGCCGAGGACGACTGCCTCCAGCTCCCTGCTGTCATCACAATACTGGATCTCCTCGGATTCTCTCCGCTGGATCCACCTTCATCTTGGCCCATAGGGCCATCACCTGAAACAGGGGAAAATTTATCCATACAGATTCCCACGAGATGGGACGATCATACAGCCTCAGGGTGACGCCCATTCCCGAGGCCGGGCTTGATACTGCGGGGTTCGCCAGGTGCCCCGCAGGGAGGGCAACGCTAGTGACTGTCCTAACGTGTCAGTCAGGAGGCCAGTCATCACCGGCCCACTGCTTCATCGGCACCAGCCACTCCACCGACTTTGGGGTTACGGTTTTTTTTTTTTAGAGGGTTTCTCCTCACGAGCCGGCCGTTTAAGGCAAGCTCCCCGCTCATTCGCACGCGCGACATACCCCAGCCACGCCTTGCTCAGGTTTCTGAGGCACGTGGGATGTTTACGGTTTTACCAGCTTGGTGGCGCTCACCAGCCTGTGGCAGGCGTATCCATGGGGTTGCCCATCCCCATTTTATCGCCTCTCCTCTTATCCATCCGCAGTGGTATAGGTCTGTCCATCACCTCTCTTTGTACTCTGAAATTATAAGAAAATTATAATTTCTGAGGCCCCTCCCCGCCTCAGAACGTGGGTCACTTCTTGTTTGGCTTGAGACCCTCCGTTACTACACTCTTCTCACTTCCGTGCGGGCCTCTTCTTTGAAGTACCAACCCGCACCTCCGTGAGTTTTTTACCAAAGTGTGGGCATTTGGTCAAACCCAACCTATGCCCCGCCACCTGACAGTTGGCGCAGAAAGCCTCCTCTCCGCAAACAACCGCCAGGTGGCCCTCTTTGCCGCACCTAAAGCAGCACCTTTTGCCTTTCTTACAGTCCCTTTGGAGATGTTCACACGCCCCGCAGACGAAGCACTTTCGCACTCCTATCCGCTCTTGGATCTTGCATGTGACCACTCCTATCCTCACATTACCGGCTTTCAACATGTCTGCCGCTACCATTGCATGTGCCTCGATGGTCGCTGTCTGGGCGCTGGTGAGGTCTGACTTCGTCATCCTCACCACCCTGATCTTTCCTTCATTACCAGGAAATGTCCCAGATAGAGCCGCCTCAACCTCTTCGGTGGTGACGTCCTCCATGATGCCCTTTATCTTGAGGGACGTCACCCCCGTTCTCCTACTAGTGACTACCGACCCCGTGCCATCAGCAATAACCTGCTGTAGGGGAGAAGGATCGCCACCCTTAATCGACATGAGGAGGTTTCCCTCCCTCGTTTTCCTGACCCCGCTTACCTCTACACCGAGCTCCCTCTCGGCTAAGGTGGATCTCACCTTCCTTGCAAGCTCGGCATAGCTGCATTCTCCTCTTACCAGCATAGTGGCTCCACTCTCTTTGGCTTTTTTGGGAGCCTGTGAAGACCCTGTTCTCACAGCACTCCTTTTTTTTGACTTCCGGTTTTTCCCTCTTGATGGCCCCTTCAACCGCTTTGGGTGTATGTAGCACCACCTTGACCCCTGTCCTGCTGAAAACAATCTCCAGTAGCTTCCGGAAGTTTCCCACCTCCATCCGCTTCGGGAGAATTACTGCAAGATTATCCCTCCCTAGGTCCCTGACCCGATCTCTCAATGCCACCAACGAAGAATACCAGTCCTCCATTGGTAGGGTTACATTCTCTCTTCGGACTTTAAAGACTTACCGAGTGGTCGCTTTTTTGTCCGACACGCTGGAGGTGCACACCGTGGTAGAAACTACCATATGTGCCACCCCCTCCTTTTTGAGGCACCCAGCCATCTCTGGGTACCTCTGCCGCAACAAGATTGCAGGAATCTGTTCCTCTATAGGCTCCGGTTCCAGCAATATAACCGGATCGGCGCCATCGCTCTCTATAAGTGGATTCCTGGAAGAAACCAAAAATCTATATGCCGCTTGCGGCCACTTCTTTTCGATCAGCCGGATTGCATCTTCCGCAACCTCGACCGTATCGACCAAGTGGCCCCACTCTCTATAATCGCCGTGGGTCGCCCACTCCGTCTGGGTTCCCACCGACCTCATGTCCCTCTCGGCCTCCTCCATCGTTTTGATGTCGGCAGCCATCTTGCACGCCAAACCTAAAAGAAAGGCTTTCGTACCTTCACTCTGCGCCTCTGCGAACTTCGTAACCTCTTCCAAACCCGCTCGCAACGATGCGAAGCCCTTGCTATAAATCTCTCCCCCTATAACATCCTCAATTTTAAGATTTGAAAATTTAGTCTCCATGCACTTTCCCACGATAATGGGACGAACTACAATACCATCCCAGGTGACGCTTTTCCCTGGGATGGGGATACCTACTTATGGGGTGCTCCTGGTGCCCCACAGGAGGGACAACTCTAGGGACTGACGGTGCTAGGACTCAGGTGGCGCTCACCTTTGCCCAGCTGAGGTTTTCCCCCCCGAGTTTGCCATGCCCGTAGCCACACCCTCCTATGGTGTGACTTCTTGAAGGGTAGCTGAGTCGCTCTTAGCTTCTCTGCTCATCTTAGGACCACCTGACACACGCCAGCATGGAACCAAGAGTCATCA
>JAZBGX010003166.1:0-10329 GCA_037414775.1 Zonitis immaculata | reverse complement strand
ATTTATACAATTCGATTGTGAATAATAATAATAAGGTGCATTTCATTAACTGACTAATCGAATTTTCATGAGATCATTATGATTATTTATTATCATTATTGGGATTGGTTATAGTGGAGGAGTGAATGATTCATCTATATTATCCATATATTTTTCGAATCTATTGAAATATTTATTAAACATTTCCATGTAGGTTGTTTTTAACAACTTCCTTATATACCTACCTCTCATCTCGATGTTTTTTTTTTTTTTATAATCTAATCACATTCCAATTTTGTTACCTATATACAGTATGGTCCGCCAGAGGCTTTCCTAGTCTTCTAGGAACTCTAGTGGAGAAAAAAAATGCACTCGAAAATCTGAAGTTTGGGAAATTATTTCAACGTCAAAATGTTCTCTAAATATATCACACTTTAAATCATCAAGTCCGTTTTTGTCTTGCCCCTACTAGAGTCAGAGTTACAAGACCAGGAAATAAGCCTCTGGTGTCCCAAGTCTTACCGCCACCCCCAAAATCGCCCTTATTTACGTAGGTAAAAATCTGAAATTCGCACATATGATGCCCACATATGTGAGCTTCTCTGAATTGTCTTATACCGAATTAATAACGAAATAATTGGAACGGGAACCAATTTTCACATTTTTCGACTACAATTTTTTGGTACTAATCGATGCTTTTGTGTTTTAATAATAATTTTTTGATGTCAGATTCATTAAATATTGATTCCTTCTATTAATTACATTAAAATTTGTATTACAAGCATCAAAGTGCAAATAATTTACTAGTTGACTCTTATAATCGGGTAGTTGGAAACAAATTTACAACTTTCTGCCTGGAAATGACCCATCTTTTGTTGGAGCAGGTAGAAGCGAGAGCTGAGCCCAGGGTCGTGTTCATTTGTAATTTCAATTCAACGAAATAGTTATTTAGAAATAATCCGGTTTATTGGAGATTTAAAATACTACCCCGACTTTCTAATGCAAAAGTCGCCCTATTGCTATTCGCTAGGGCATATAATTCTTACAAAATTTACTCTCGTATTTTTTGGACGGTTAGTTCAGTGTTTTTACAGATTTGATTCGAATCCGGACCTCTTCCAAAAATATTTTCCAAATAGATGGTCGTATAATTCGCTATAATTTCGATATCAAGCCATCTTTGATTGAATTTAATATCAGATTGTGATTGAAAAAATATATTTCATCCAATGGCATGAAAAAAAGAGCAAAAATCCATTCAGAATCAATAATTAATTAATTGGCTTGTGCTAATTAAATAAAATTCAATCATAAATTAGACTAATGTGTTGTGTGTTTGTACTTCTTTCCTTCTTTAAAATTTGACTTTCCTACGATTATAAATAAGGGCGATTTTTGGGGTGGCGGTAAGACTTGGGACATCCAGTATAAGTCAAGTAAAAATTTAAGAAAATTTTTAATTAAACTTTTATATTTCTGTTATGTTGTTATATATTTTCTTTTTTTTTTTTTAAATTTTCTATTTGGCTTTATTTTATAATTGGAAAATTCCACAAGCGTTTGAATTTTTGCAAATAATTAATTATAATAACGATTTCCTTCTTTCATTTCCGCCAAGATTTATAAATTAATTTCTTATTTCTATATACAAAATGAATAGAGACGATCTATCCTATTTAGCATCTGTGCCTTTTTTATTATTTTTTATATAATAAACTGTGCTCCTTTGATTTCACAAAATTATATCGTTCATCATAGAATTTTTCAAAATAAGAAAAAGTCTCTTTTTGAGAAATCAAATTTTAATTCGTTGGTATGATTGAAGAGCTTCTGTATGATTAACAGCAGCGCGACAGTGGTTATATGGCAATCTAATAATAAGTTTAGAAGAGTAGAAAGTCTTTAGCTTCCGGGTATCTACCAATTAAAATCTCCACAATTATGTGGATCGATTTTTTTTTATATATATATAATCATTATATAACCATTGTGCACGAAAACTCATTTTATTATAAATTTTTTTTACACAACAATTCAAGGTGTAGTTGTGTTTTTTCTCTTTTCTTTTAGATTATAGAGATAATTTAACTTAATAAGTCGACGTTTTTTGTTCTTAAAATATATGGCACGTCGTAGTTAGTTAATCTACAGAGGAATTAATAATACTAAATGTTGTAAATTATTTGGTTATTAAAAGAAAAACAAAACAACAATATTGTCGACTTTTTATGAAAACTGTGATAAATTCCTTGAAATTTTTTAATTAGAATGAATCCGAAATAATATCAATCTCTACCTTTGTTTGTGTTGTTGTTTTTTTTTTCTTGAAGTTTTCTAATAAATAAAACATGAGTGAATGCTCAAAATTCCAGGTGGTATATTCCGTTGAACAATAAGAAAAAAAAATAACGTCCTCAGGTCGAATGAAGGTGAAGAATTTACGAGGGCTGATTCCAAAGTAAAGATAATCTAAAAAAAACTAGGGTAGTAAGCTTGAACCCTCAGTAGTTACCTGTAAAAAAAATCGTATAAATACACCCATTATTTGAAAATATATTACAGCGCACGTTGGGTAGCCAAAATATTAACCGCCGAACAAAAGAAGACACAAGTAGACATTCCAAGAGTAATTAATCTTGAGTATTACCAGGGTGATTGATTTGTGCAATTGAACCATCACGTCTTCACCGACATTGAAGAAACTCAAAATCGCAAACATCGTATAGTAATAGTTATGGTAATTAAATTAAATGGAAAAAGGAATGAAAACGATAGCGAGGTGATATATGGTTGCCTTAGAAACATTTTCTAGATAAAAAGACTTCCATAAGGAATTCGAGTTCTATATAGTATAAAGAGAGGACATGGATGTGTTGTCTATCGATTATCATTACTTTTGGATCACCCCTCGTATATCTCTTGTTTTATTCATTTATTTATTTTTGTTAAAAAAATGCAAATAAATTTATTTATAAGTAGGTAATCACAATCTGGATCATGTAAAATTTTTGAATTTCTAAATAGGCGCCGCCACCTTTTTGATTGACAAGATTTTCCTTTAAATATAAATATTCCAAGACCGAGGTTCAAGGCTTTTATTCAATATAAAATACATTTTAATATATTTACTACAATAATTTCTATATACATTTCTAAAACAGATAATAATTGCATGTCGCACTTTCATTTTGTTTCCTTGACTCTTATTGTTATTATTATTATTATTGCGTAATTCATTATTTATTATATCGTTATAAATAAGAATAATCAGATATTTGCATATATTTATACATATATACGTATATAATTTCCAATGAAATTATTGAATAATACATAAAAATGTCAAATAATAATTGCATTATTCCCAATATGGTTGTTGTTTTATGAATTATTTTTTTCGTATATGAATATAATGATTGTGAAAATTTTTGAAATATAAAACAAGGACTTCACCTGTATTATATCAAATCAAATTATAACCTGGAGCTACATATATCCCTTTATTTTATTCTATTTTGTATCATTTTATTTAAATGGAAGAAATATAAAAATACAGTCGAACTTGGTTTAGCGTACTTGGTTATTACGTATTTCCTGTTATAGCGTATTTTTTGACTTGGAACGGCCAAATCTCCATGAACACAATGTATTTCAAACTTTTTTATAACGTAGTTTAAACTCGGCTATAACGTATAAATTTTTTCTGCTTTCAAGAAAAATTTTTTGATTTCAAATTTTTAGACTATTATCAAAGCAAGTAAAAAGATTATTTGAAAAAGCTGGATGCAAATTTTAGAAATCTCTCCAAAATTTCCGGAGGATTAATTTAACAATGGAATAACAGCAATTAATAAATTAATCCTCCTACAATTTGGCGGGAAATTTCCAAAAATTTGTATTTTGGGTTATTTTGCGTCAGTTTTGAGTTTGCAGCCAGACAAGCAAAATTCCTGTGAAACGTAAAGATCTCTCTAGGAACAAAAAAATTAGTGATTGATCTTATCGCAAGAGGTGGTGAATGAATCTAAGCATGTAAAAACTTTGATTTAGTATTATTCTATTACTGATAACCTTGAAAAACAAAAGATGTTATTCCCCAACTCGGTTATAACGTAAACTTGGTTATAACGTAGATTTTCTTACGGTCCCGACGAATACGTTATAACCGAGTTCGACTGTATTTACTTTTTTTTTTTTAATTTTTATATAAATATAATTGTTAGTTTATATTTTATAATAATTTATTTTATAAAATCTATTACGACATCCTGTCTCATTTTCTTAAATGAGTTTCTCAACCTTGAACTTTCCACAATAATGTGAATAATAATAATAATAATAATGATAATGATTTGTTATTTATATATAAAAATAATTTCCGAAAAATGAATATGCAAATTCGACGACCTAAATCGACGATTATCCAATAATTACATGTTAATCTATAATCAATATGTTTGAAATTTCAAATAATACCGTTGTATATTTTGAAAAACTATTGAACGTATTTGTTTTTAATTAATTAGCCAGAGGAAAAAAAAAACAACAAATTAATGTCATTAATAATTTTATAATTGGAATTTTAAGAGAAATAAAATAATTTTTTTTTTTTTTTAATTATAATTATAATTAGCCTAGGTCCTGAAATAGCGCAGATGTCTGATAAAAGTAATTCATGTCAAATAATGATGTTAATGATAACAATAACTAACAAATATAATGATGACGTCGTTTTGGGCGAGATTTGTTGTTTCTAATCTATACATGAAAATAATAAATACGTTAATTATCATTTATTATTATTATTATTATTATTATTATTATCATCTGGTTATCTGGTTAGTTGTGTCGATTGAGTTTTCTTGAATTTTTCTTATGCTTTAACCGAAACCGGAAACGACCTTGTATATAGGTATACGTAACTATTTTTTTTTTAATTGTCACACAAAGATCTCTCTAAATTTTCTTAAAATCAATAGAAGGTATAAAACGAGAAGAAATTTTATGATAGAGACTCCAGGTGCAATAATTTATATTTGCACGAATGATTTCTTCTGCTTGTCTGACCTAAAAAAAAAAGAATATATATATACAGGGTGATTCACGTAGATCGTTGGTAAGAAGTTTTCCAACTTCCAGTTGGAATTTTCTCTTGAAAATTTCATCATATCCTTATTTGCTAATTGCTTATTCAATTAAAATATAAGCAAGATTGTGGCACTTCCGGTTATACCGGAAATGACCACCAACTTCTTTATTTTAAATACAATGGTATAATTTTTTTGCATTTTTGAATTTGACATGATATTTTAGGTTAACTTTGATAAAACTTTTTTATTCTTATACCCAGCCGTTTTCGAGATAATTGAATTTTTTTGAAAATCTTCTGTTTTGCAAGGTATACTTTGAGTTCGCACCGTAGCGTTATTATTAAAGTTAGCGATATCATTCAATGATAGTTTTTTAGCTTAAACATCAATGTTCTTATCAATATTCAGAGAATGTTTGAATTTGACACGCAGTCTTCAGAATGTACCCCGAATCTAGAAGAATTTCAAAGTTGAAAAAGTCAATTTTTTCAAATGGAACCACCTATATTTTATTCCAAAAATCTATTCAGATTAAAACTCTCAATCGAAAAGTATTGGCATATCCTATACCTATCTTTTCAAATTTTTGAGTAATTTACGATTTTTCACTAATTATTAAAGAAATTGTCAATTTCAAAAAAAAAAACTGTATTTAAATAGTAGTCTGTGAAATAGGTATTTCACAGCCTACTATTTAAATTTTTGAATTTGAATTTTTTTTTAATAATTAATGAAAAATCGTAAATTACTCAAAAATTTGAAAAGATATGTATAGGGTAAGCTAATACTTTTCGATTAAGAATTTAAATCTGATTTGATTCATGGAATAAAATATAGGTAGTTCCATTTGAAAAAATTGACTTTTTCAACTTTGAAATTCTTCTAGATTCGGGGTAGATTCTAAAGACTGTGTATTAAATTCAAGAATTCTTCAAATGTTGATGAGAGCATTGGTGCTTTAGCTGAAAAACTACCACTGAATGATATCGCTAACTTTAATAATAACGCTACGGTGCGAGCTCAAAGTATACCTTGCGAGACAGAAGATTTCCAAAAAAATTCAGTTATCTCGAAAACGGCTGGGTGTAGGAATAAAAAAGTGTTATCAAAGTTAACCTAAAATATCATGTCAAATTCAAAAATGCAATAAAAATTATACCATTGTATTTAAAATAAAGAAGTTGGTGGTCAGTTCCGGTATAACCGGAAGTGCCACAATCTTACTTATATTTTAATTGAATAGAGCATTAGCAAATAAGGATATGATGAAATTTCCAAGAAAAAATTCCAACTGGAAGTTGGAAAACTTCTAACCAACGGTGTACGTGAATCACCCTGTATATATATATATTCCACCTGTCCCCCTTATACTTATTATTATTATAATTTTGATTTTTCTTCCAGACATTTGCACCTTTAGTGTCCAATGGTGAATTAACACAACAACAACAGCCTGTCGAATTTTTGTTGGACCGTGAATTGGCCTTCAAGGATTATAAGAATCTCGAACCGTTTCAGGTATAATTATATTTTTGTTATTTAACTATTTATTTATTTATGTATATATTGATTGAAAAACAAACCAGATTTGCAATAATTTTCTTTTAAAGCAACATATGTATATAGAGACCATCAATATACATACATATAGTTGAATATTGACTTTTATGGTTAATAGATGTTGTACGCGATTCGCATCTTTCCAGATGAATTTGATCACGAATTGATTATCAGACTAAGTCTTATGAATTATTCAAATTATGGTAATTGACTATATGCTAGACATGTCGAACGTTTTTTGTTTTTATGTTTTTTTCCAAATACTTAATATCCAATTTATTTGTTAAATATATAAACCCATTTCAACTAAAAAATAATCTAATTTTAGTTAAATTCGGTATTATTTCGTATTTGTATTATATTACAAATTATAGGATTATTATAACTATATAGTTAAGCATTTGTTTTGATGTCAAGGCTACAATGGAAGAAATTGAAATTTCATGCTGTTTTTTCCTTGACTTTAATATACAATATATACAGTATGGAAAATAAGTAACGCATAAATTCAATAATTCCGTTGTGACTAGTTTTTTTTGGAAAAAAATCTCGATTTCGAGCCTATTTCCAATTTCTACCGTGTTTGGTTTCCTATGGTAAAAGGTCATCGATTTCTTTTTTTTAAATGGCTACCTATATTTTTTTTATTGATTCTGGTAGTACTTTTCATGCTCTTTTCAGCCATCTAAAATTTTCAATGTGTTTCACTTGAAAAAAATTGAGATTTATTTTGAATAACATTACCACGTTGTTAGGAGGACTCACGACGTTAGCTCCGCCCATGCTCTCTTAAATATGAATGTTCTATGTACTAACTTGGAATTTCTCTTTCGATTCCTCAACTGTATGTACTTAATTGTATATATAAAATAGTTTAATTATAATACCACCATTCTACGTCTTTCTATTCGTTTAATACAAAATCGCAATTGTGTTTTTTTTTGTTATTTCTATGAAATTAATTGACCTGGAAAAGAGCAAAATAAGATAAGAAATTCTTCAATGTTCAGAAAGAATCGCATAATATTTAGGGAATTTGAAAGCTCTCTATTACATTGAAAAAATAAATAAATAATAATAATAATAATAATAATAATAATTATAATCAACCAGTCGAACAAGTTCCCAAGAAAGCTCGAATTTAACAAGAAATCGTAGCCTGTAACCATGACACGACCATATCAGGATTTAAAAACCTATTATTGGTGAAAACAGGTTCGCGAACTGGTTGCAGATTGCAAGACACGTTCATCTTTTTGTACTTATAAAGAAGAAATAGAAGAAGAAGAAGAAGTAGAAGTGGAAATTTAGAAGAAGAATAAGAAGAAGAAGACAGGCTCCTGCAACAGCCATAAGGTCGTTTATATACGATGGGCGGACATGGATAGTTGTTGAAGTATAGTAGTATAGTATAGTGGTTGTTTGTTTCTTATTTCATTGCGGTCTTCTTTAATTTTTTTTTTTGGATTTGAGAGAACAGAAAAAATAAACAACATGATTTATATGAACTTTGATTCTCGTGTTACATTCTAGAGGCTATGTAAACTGAGTCGTCAAAGTTAATGGTAATTAATACAGAAAAGATGTCTTTACTATTATTACATATTGATCGGGATCTGTTATGGGAATTTTGGATTATCCTAAAACATTCTCTAATCATTTTATACTGATGTTTCGAAAATAATTTGTAAAATGTAACCATTTCAGGGTAAATTGCATCTCGATTACAATCTTGTTGAGTTAACTGCCAATGTTTATAGAGGTATACTTATATAAATAAGTTAAGGTCCATGATGCTTCTGGTCTATATAGTCATGGCAGATTGTGCTAATATTGTGGAAGGCAATGGATAAAGTCTTGGCAATTCGATTCATTCGTTATAGAGAATTATAAACGAAAAAAATTAGGGTGGAATTGTTGCCAACTGCCGAAAATTGAAAAATAAAATATTCAAAATTTCCTTAGAGAAATTGTTATAAAAGTTTTCAAATTATTCAATTACTTAATAATGTTAATAATTAGTTTTGTTTGTTCAAATTTCAATACAGAAACTTGTTCAAATACACAAATACAAATAATTAATAATAAATAAAACATTTGTTTTTAGTAAATATAAATCTTCAATAAAACTTTATAGCAATATTTATACAATCGAATACCGGTTTCGTTCTTATATAAGTAAGACCTCGCGAATAATACAAACAATATGTATATGTATAGGCGAACATACTAGATGGATGAATCAATATAAATAAACAATATAAAGAATTTATTAACAAATCTAATTGACTTTAAAACAGTTTGATTATGTTTGTTTCTTTAGATTGTGCATCGAAACTTTCACGTATTTGATTATAATAATAATAATAGTAATGATTTTATAATGAATGAAAAAAAAAATGAATATTTAATAGAAATATTATTCTTATTAGAATAATAATTAATAATTGGTATGGTATTTTATAACATGACCTACGTCAACTATCACAATTACAACAAGGTCATGAATTTTTTTCCTTGTTTTATTTTGTAATTCCAATTCCAATTTCAAATAAAACAATTTTATTCTCGATGATCATTTTAATTTTGTTGTTGTTGTTGTTGTTGTTGATGATGATGATGATTCAACCTTAAAATTGTTGTCATAAATTTTAGTAAATAACCTTATTCAAATGTTTAATTTATAAAGTCGTCGTATTATTATTATTATTTTGCTAACAAAATTGGCAACACTTATATTAGCGCTATATTGAAAACAAAAACTCATGTTTTATTTAATAATATAATTAATATTATCAAAGAAAAAAAAAATTGTTTAAATGAAAGATGACTTTCACTAATTGTAAGTATAATGAATATGTTGATTATTTAAATTTTGTCCTATTTTACTTGTTGCAAGTTCATTGGTTATCATATCATTATGTAAAAGTTCTAATTAATAAATTCGTGAGAATCGAATCTTTCTCATTTGAAATTCAAATAAAAACTTGTCTATAAATATTTCTATCATAATCCATAAATTTACAATAATTGTTTTTTTTTGCTGTGCTAATAATTTGATTATTAATTTTATGTTAATGAGTTAATTTCCTTGAGACTGCGGTTATATTGTTATTCTGTTCAATCAAATCATACTTGACGATTAAATAGATAGTATAATTATATGCTTGAAAGGAAATTGTTGTTGTTACTCGTGATATTGAAGTAGAAATAATTTAAGAGAAAGGTGGAGATAATACATCAAGTTTTTCATTATCAATAACTGATTTTATAATTTCGAATTATAATATTAATAAAATTATTATTATTATTATTAATAGTAAGGATAACTTTTTTTTTTATAATTTTTATTTCTAAGAATGGCTTGTAAGAGTAATATTTATGGAATTTCTAAGAAAACTGAGAATTCCTTACAATTCCTGGAATTAATATTATGATTACCTTTCACCTTTTTATACTCTGTAATTTTTTTTTTTTTTTGAAAGTATGTATAATTTATTTGTAGAATTACGAAAAATTTCATATATTTATTTGTCTAATTTCTAAATAAATCCGTTATATACATATATATCGCTAAATTATAATTTTTAAAGGGAAAATATTGTTTATAGATAGAATGAAAAAAGCTCGTTATATATATATAGGTATGTGTGGTTAATAGACATGTTGCGTGCTTTTAAACTTGGATTTTTTTATTTGG
>JAZBGX010003164.1:0-10331 GCA_037414775.1 Zonitis immaculata | reverse complement strand
AATGATTTTATTAGATTTCTTGTTGTTGTTGTTGATTGTTTTTTTGTTTAAATTCAAAAAAAAAAAATTGATTAGAATTAACAAAAGCATAATAATAAGAGACAAAGAGTGTTGAAGGTATTTTGTTTGTTGTCCTATTGGTTGTTATTTGTGTGTTGTGTGTCTGTGTCATGAGATCAATAGCAATGCCGACATGATTCGGAAAAAACTCGACTCCTCGCTCTCCGCGCTCATGTCTTGTTGGCTCAAGAACACATGTAACCGTTGGATCCACTTTTTGCCAATATCCCCAACAACAACAACCACGATCTCATTCGAAATGCAATTAGTATCAGAAAAGAAACTAAATAGAGTTTCCAAAAATTAAAACAACTTTTCTTGTTTGTTTTTTTTTGTTTTTTTTTTTGTTTTTTTGGATAGTAGGTTATTATCCAATTCTTGTCTTGTCAATTTGTATTCGTTACCAATTTCTTCTCATCTTCATGTTATCATCGTTGCGTGTGTGTGTGTGTGTGTGTATGTGCGCCTTTATCCGGTAATAATTAGTGCGCATTCCGGCAGCCTAATCAAGTCAAGTTCGTGATGACCACAGAACAAGTCGTGGCATTCTTCTATAATCGTCTATTTATAAAACTATTTCCCTCTTTATTCATATATCTACATACATACAGAGTGTCTCATACTCAAGATTCTCTGGATATTTCTAGTGCGGTCACAAGTCGTCGATCCGGACAGATGTTTGACAATAAACCACCACTTAGATGATTTGGAAACAATCGAGACACCGAAAAAATGCAAAATCGCGAGCTACACGTTTTCTGGATTGTCGCAGCAATAGTTATGGTCGATTCCCTGGAAGAGGAGCCACTATTACAGACCAAAGAAGTAAAATTCGGGAAGCCATCAAGAAACAAATCGGATAATAGCAGTCTTTCAAGAAGAGTACTTCGAAACGTACACATACTTTTCTCTAGCAGCGATTTCTATGTTTTTGCCCGACTCAAGGAGCAAGACATTTGACAAGTGATAGTGAGGTTGCTACATTAATATTTTCATAGCAGTTTTTGGCCGAACAATTCGAGCACAGTCTGTATAATTCAATTAATTTCAATAATACAATTAATATTTGTATTTTGTATCTTGCCCGGCTCAAGGAGCAACTTAGAGGCGAGAAATTTGACGACTAATAGTGAGGTGCGATTGTCGCTACATTAACATTTTCATCGGACAAACAATCCGAGCACAGTCTGTATAATTGAATTAATTCCAATAATAAAATTAATATTTATATCTTCTCCAGCTCAAGGAGCAACTTAGGAGCGAGAGATCCAACGACTGATAGTGAGGTGCGATGGTTGTTGCATTAATATTTTCATAGCAGTTTTTGGCCAAACAATTCGAGCACAGTCTGTATAATCAGATTAATTCCAATAATAAAATTAATATTTGTATCTTGCCCGGCTCAAGGAGCAACTTGATTACGTCGCTACATTAAAATTTCCATTGGACAAACAATTCGGGCACAGTCTGTATAATTGAATAAATTTCAATAAAAAATAATAATAATATTTGTATCGTCCAATAGGTATTTTATTTATTTGAAGAAATTTTACAAGAAACTTGTTCCAATCTTACTGAAAATTTATGTAGAAGAGAGGAAAAAACACAGAGAGCGGATCTATTCTTTTGATCATTCTCTCAATCGATGATGCTTCGTTGTTGTTGTTGTTTTTTTATTACTATTTTTTCGAATAGCTGCGTTATAACAACTTGCATGATTTTTATGTTCTAGTTTGATTCGCAGCGGGCCTTATTCTCTCTCTCTCTCTCTCTCTCTCTCTCTTATATCCAATCTACATATAAATAGTTTTCCTTCTATCAATTAAATTCATGACTCTATGGAATGATTGTATTCGAAAACAAAAAACGAACGGACAGAAAGCAAAATCATCATAATAAATGTCGCATTGTAATTGTTCATTAGACAAGACAGGCAATGTGTGGCTGATGAAAATGGTAATTTATACACTATTTATTGATCAACATGTTTTACAAGCTATACAAAGATGTGTACAGCATGTTGTTGTTGTTGTTGTTGTTGTTCATGTTAAACTTGACAAGACTTTGTTTGCACTTTTTCATCAATAAATAATAATAATAATAATAGTAATCGTAAAAATTTCGAAATTATAATTGATAGCGATAGCTCTTGTCGTATTGATCTTCAAATTTTTTATTAATAAAAATAAATGAAAATCGGCTTTATTTCTATATATATATATATCGACAATAGTTACCCATCAACATCCAATGAATAATACATCACTCTACTCTTGAACAACAGAAAAACTTTTACTTCTTCTTCTTCGTCGTCGTCATAGTTTAGAGGCCATTGTGTTTTGGTCTTTGTTCCGATAAACAAATAAAAAAATAAACAAATAGATTCCCATTTATTCAATATAACTATACGAACCAGAATCGAAATGAAGTTATATTTATTATCAACAATAAAAATAATTTAATGAAATTAAATTAATAATCTAGACATGTTGTCTGTAATAATAATAATAATAATAATAATAAGAATTTTGTCTATTTGACTTTGAATCCAAATGGAAATTGTCCAACCAAGTTTATTAGAATGATAGCAGTTTGAATACAAATTGTTATAAATTTTTGATGTCGCAATGGAATTATGGCAAACTATATCTATATAGGTATGTCGCAATTATACACAATTAGAAAATAACTGATAAACCAATATACAGGACGTCGCAACCAAACGCAACACTTCTAACAATATATCGCTATATCAGTACTTCAACATGAACGACTCAATAAGTTGCAGTTGGGACAAACAAATCCTAGACAGATTTCAGAAGAAATGTGAGGTTATATATATATTGTCGATTGAGGAATGGAAATTAGATAATCTGGGCTATGTGATGGAAGGTCGTGAATGTACTCTTTCGAGACGCATCATGAAAGGGAAAAAGCGGTACTGGCAGGCTCTCCTAGCTGAGGAGCTTACGCGAGCGTTCCGGCTGCATCAGCATGATCCTTATAGTTGCAATAGTTGTATAAATTTTTTTTTATGTTGAGAAATAACTATTGTCCCATTTTGCTGAAACCTCCTGTAATACTGGTTAATTCCAATACCAATTTATTCGACTATATATACCTTGTGCTATTTTATTATCGATAAACTTTTAATATATTCAATTAGAGATAAAAAATACAAGGTGTGTCTTGTGTCTTCCACCTTTCTATCAATAATGACCATAATAATAATAATAAATGGATTATTTAGCAAGTTATATTTGATCATGTCTGTGCATCTGATTTGAAAAAGTATCGAACAAAAACGAAATTCCAAAATAAATAAATAAATAAATGTATATAACTGATTTAGTTGTCTAGAATCTCGTGGGCGTGTTCTGTTTGTATCTGGAGGTCAGATGTTATCTTGAAAACCAAGTCTTGGGGATGTACACAAAGGATTTATAGCCCTGAAATTTATCCATTATAACTCACAACTGACTATCGTGATCCTTACTACATACATATTATAATACCTATATAGATTTATTTGAAATAATAATAATAATAAAATTATTACTATACCGGGTGTTTTGTGAATAAAAAAAGATTATAGAGTATCGAAATTCACATTTGAGAGAGTATGGGCGGAGCTATCTGTTTGAACGCTCCACACGCCGCGGTTAGTTAGATACGGTGTGCGAAAAAAGACTCCACCCATACTCTCTCAAATGTGTTTCTTCTATAGTGTAGAATATATTTAAAATTTTATGAATAGTGGCGCCGCCCTAAATTTTTATCTACAAGACACCCTGTATCTATCTATATATAAAGTATAGAGTGTAAATAAAATTATTATGCATAATAATTGACTATTGATTTAAATAAATCAAGTAACCTACCTACAGATATAGCAACTTGATCGATTATTTTATTTATAAATTCAAGTTTGAAATTGTAATTAAATTCTTTTTTAGAATACCATCGGGTATAGGATAATAGACCCATTGTTGCGACATTCTCTGCCCATTTCGTACGAATATCAATTCGACAAAATAATAATAATGAAAGCAATCTCTCTCTCTCTCTCTCTCTCTCTCTCTCGTCTTTTTTATTCATTTAAACTGTCAACGTTAAATGAGAAACGAAGAAAATAATAATAATAATGATGATGGGGGAGAAAAAAGGACAATGAAACCAGTAATTGGCTGCATGCTACTTGTGTACAAATTGGCCAGTTTCACCAATCTTGGTCAATGTTATTGGTAGACGTTTAAAGATTACAGAAAAGAACCGTCATTGTCTCTCAATATGTATTTTTTTTTTTTAATAAATAAATAAATGAATGCCAATTTCTTTAGAAATGTTTATTATTTTTTTTTTACTTGATTGATTAATTATCTCATTTTTGTTGGACCAAAAAATAAACACCACACGAACTGGTTCAATAAATCTATACAGATAAACGTCTATTTCTATATTTAAATCATAATTATTATTGATAAGTTTCAACAACAACAACAACAACAACAACAAAAAGAATGTTGCAATATTAATAATTTATAACAATAAAGTTATTGTCAATTGATTTCAAGAAAAAATAATAACTATAGGTTATCAATTTTTAATTGATCATCGATATTTCATGGAATATTATAATTTTTTTGAAGCTTAATTAACGAATTGACTTCCTGCTGTTTTCCTCGGACAAAAATCGGAAAAATATGCGAATAGTTTATGGTTATATGGCGCTTTAAAATCGTGCCGCATGTGCGAATTTTAATTCTTTACGACTCTAGTCAGTTTGTTTATGTTGTGTTTTAGTTTTATATTGTCTTTTACTATTGTTGTTGTTGTTGAGAAATACTGGCGAACCGGTCGGTTTGTTCGAGGGCGTTGTTGAAGTTGCCTTTTCTACACTTCTCCGTTTCTATTATAAATTCTATCCAAACAAAAATTTAAATCGAATAATAATCGCTAATTAGTTGAAATTGTTGAATTATCTGTGAAATACGGTCGAAGAAATTTGTTAATTATTCCGTTAATCTACCATATTATTATTATTATTATTATTATTATTAGATGTCTCTTTTAACCATAACAAAATTATTAAACATAACAACAACATGTATAGAGTATCTCATCATTATTATCATCATCATCATTGGGTAGGAGAAGGAGGCAAGATGAGAAGCATGTGCCCGCTTCTGGAATGTTTTCATATAATTAATAATAACTGTATGTCATTTCTCAAAACTACAGACGGCTCCTTAAATCTACCATGATAATCTCAACAAACTTATGTTGGGTGTATATAGGCTTGCTGTATGGAAATGACAGGGGCCATCTGTTAACATACCTAAAAGAATAAGGTGCCTTTTCGACCATTTATTATTATTATTCGTGTTTATAATAAAAAGATAATGAAACAATATATATATATATATATAGGTACCTATCGGAGAAATCAAACTAACAAAACAACCGAGATTTTAATCAACATAATCTCATAATACTCCAATTCCAGCTAAATTCAGCAACGTGCTCCTTTCGAAATGCAACAACAATCTATATAGTGTTAACTTTAAATATTATAAGGCGATATTTGTGAATTTGTTTGCTTCGAAGAATCATACAATCTTATGGTTCTAGTTCTCTGTTCGCTGATATCTAGAGTAAATAATTCGAGAGTAAAACCGAGCTAGTTTCATAATGGCGCATGCGCTTATATCCGTTCGGGACATTAAAATTTATGTATTAATTAGAAAAAGCAATGAACATAATTAATTGATATTCAAGTGTTAATAATTATCCATACTTGTAATAATAATAATAATAATAATAATAAATTAATTAAGTAATAGAATAATTACAATAATTAACAAATAATCCCATACTTATTCGTTTTCTTTCTATAATTGCGAATAGTGATTATCATATTAGTTGGCATATTTACATAATAAGTATCTTATTATTATTATTATTATTATAACTTAAGTATATTATGTGATAAGTCATTAATAAATTTTGCACTTTAAATGGTTTTAAATTAATTAATTGGTTACTTAAATAATAAAAATAATACGAAATATAACCTTTATAGGTTTAATTATGAATCATTAAAATCCATACACATTATTGGCTATGTTTTGATCATCATCATCATCATTCATAATCATTATCATTGGAATTTTTGTTTTTGTGTCCGCAATAATATCGAATATCTGCGTTTTACGCGGGTGTTTACGCTCCGCAAAAAGCGTAAGATTCATAGTTGGATTCTAAAGATACTCGAAGTATTGTGCCCGTGTAATTGGTAAAACTGGAAGAGAGTGCACCATATACCTATCGTCTTGGGATCTGACACCATCTAGAAATTTCCATTAGGTCCGTATTTCGAGAGTATAAAGCAATTGTGAGCCACTTGCTTCTCGATCAGGTAGACTCGTGTGTGATGAGAGGTGATGAGCTACTCCTTATATGTGATTCAAATTCGGCTTCGCTTCTATAGACAGTAGTTCGGAAACTAAGTTTACAGGTGACAATCACAGGCTTATAACTGGCTCGAATTCGGCTTACTCAATGACGAAAAATGTTGCGTTTAGAATTACTCACTTGGTCGAAGTTTTGTTCAAATTATAAATTGCAATCACAAATTTCTCAAATAGAGCAATCGGAAACGAGCAACGGGGACACACGCCAGTCATTATCCAATAAATCAAATTTAAAAAAAAAAAAAAATACTATAAATTTATGTAACTCTCATGTCGACAATATAATGACATTTCCGCGGTGGATTGCTGTTGTTGTTGTTATTATTGTTGTTAATATTTGACAAGAACAACAACAACAGCCAGTCACCCGTATATAAAAAAAATATTTTCTTAAATCACGAAAATTCAAACAACTTTTACAATTGACCAATAATAATAATAATAATAATAATAATAGAGCTTTTTGAACGTGACTTAAATGTAGCGTGAACTATTTTAAAGCCAGCCCTGCAGTTAACCAGATTGTTGTTGTTTTGTTAATGTTCTTAAAATGTTAATTTGGGCGAATATAAATTACTGTTTTTCAATTTTTTTTGGTTTTTGAATAAATTTCCAATAAAATATATCAACTTTAGTCTCAGAAAAAAAAAATAGGTAAAACATGTAGAGATGGGCGTATTAATTGATTTGATCATTGGTATATGGAAAACATAAAAATAACGCATCTCAAAATATGGAAGAACAAATATTTCTTTTTTTAAATGAACACACTAAGGAAAAGCTTCAAGTAAGCAAATTTTATTCCAAGCAGTTTTCAAAATTTCGGCTGCAAAGGTCGGTAACTCCCTTATCTAAATTTGGGGCAGTAAAGTTATTATGACGTATTTCTAGAAGTTGCTCGTATTGTAGAATTGAGTGAGGGGCTCTTTTATGACGTCATCAAAGTTTCATTATTCCAATTATTTTGCGGTAGAGAGTGGTAATCAGATGGAGCAAGGTCTGGTGAGTCAAGAGGATGAGCCAAAACTTCTCATCCAAGTTATACAGCAAATTTGCCGCCTAAATTCGCGACACTCTATATATGGTTGAATTATTATTTATACAGGCTGCTCCGCCAGGGACTGTCCTGGTCTAGTGGAGGAAAAAAAATGCACTCGAAGAACTAAAGTTTGAGAAATCGTTTTGTGTTTTTTTTTTGCAACCACTAGAGTCAGAGTTAGAAGCCTCTAGAGGAGCAGCCTGTATATTATTATTAGTCGAGTTTCACAATTGGAATAGTTTCAGTTTTTGTTGGTCTTTTTTTTTCCATCTTTCTCCAATAACCGACAACGGAACAGCACATAAAATAAAAATATAGAAAATATGGTACCGTATGGTGAATGTCATGATTTAGAACAAATAACTTATTTCAATATGAGACAAGTTCACGAGAAATCAGCAGGATGCTTAGAAATAGAAACACGACATATTTCAAATGTGCTATATATATTTAAAAAACAGATATATGTACATATATCTTATTTGGAAAACAAAAAAACAAAACTCAAAAACAGAACATTTTCAACATTATTGCATTAAAATAATAATAATAATGTTTTTTGGAATTTAAAAAAAATTCTTTTATCATAGTGGCTTGGAATTGGATAAAACTATATATACAGAGTGAACCGCCATAGGCGTTCCAGTTCCAGGTCTGTAATTTTGGCCCTAGTTGTGGAAATTAAAAGCCACAATCGGAGGATCTAAAGTGTGCTATCGAGTGTAGTTATTGTTTTCCATCACTAGAACAGCCTGAAGCGGTCCACCCTATATATAAAGAACAATTCCAATTGTCGGCATTCCCAAGAACTGACACATCAATTAAGAAGAAAACTTGGTGAATGTCAAGAGAAAAAATCAAAACATCAAAACGAGCTAAACACTCAAACAACAACAACAACAACAACAAAAAATATACCTAATAGTGTCGGTTTTTTTTTTGCCGTCTCATTTTTTTTTCTTACACAAATAATAAAAACAAACTTTTAAAGTCATTTTGGTCACATAAGAATTGTTGTATAATAAAATTTTACGATTCCATTCTGTCTCTGTTCGCATATCTAGGCCTTTCTTGTAAATAACCTACAACAATAATAATAATAATAATAATAAAACAGTACAGAGTATAAAACAAAAGCAATAACAAAAAAAAAGAAGGTATAAATGTTGTTGTTCAGTCTATGTGGCGTAAAAACAAAATCAGGGCCGCATTATTTCGAATCATAAATTTTTAAAATAAATGTGATACCAACTTAACCATCAATCACTCCCTATGGCTATATGGTATAGTATTTTTTTTTTCCCCCCAAAATTTTAATTGTAATTTCAATGGGGCTTCATTCAAATTATAAACAACCATTCATCTTATACTGATCATTTTAATTTTATATAATATTGACGAATTAATTAATTTATAAATACACAAAGTTGATTCAACTGGCTAAACCACTTCTACTGTAATTTAATATAAACAACAATTTAAGTCGTTAAAGTTAAATTAAATTATTTAAATATTAAATTACAGATTGCTGTGAGAATCTTACAATTAGAAAGTTTCTCCAACAATAATAATAATAATAATAATAATAATTAAATTGGATAAATGGTAATTATTGGTTATATGCGTTAAAATTGATATTATTCCAAAGTTTGTATTATTCAGACGATTCCAGTTGGTATGTCTTCATAAAACAAGCTTTTTAAATTAGTGCATTAGAGAGAGATAGATAGATGAGAGTGCATTTTATAAAATTGCATTTAATGATAACATTTAAATGCGACCAAGTATCTCAGCAATCATAGCCTATATATACCGGATGACAATGAAAACAGGTTACAAATCGTAATTTCTATATTTTCCTCTTGAGAAAATTCGCCAAAAACTTGACCATCGATCGATACAAAAGTATCACATATGGTAGATAGCTTAAAATAATTATTACCAGTTTTGCACAGAAATTTGCAGCTTGATCGATGACGCCTAGCTCAGGAATACCGATCAAAATGAGTTGTGTAGGGGGAAAATTCCAGTACAGCGTACTTGAAGCTTTATGGCAGAAAGATTCAATCAGTACGATCTAATACCAACTCCAAAAAAAAAGAAAAGATTTTATTGTGTGTTTGGTGCTTAGAAACGTTTCAGCGATGATCAGAAACAACTTTTTTTCTCGACCTAATTCATCAACTTCCTGAGCTTGATTCGAAACGTTACCACATCCACTCTACTCTCCTGATAGTTGACCAATCGATTATCACCTGGCAATTATATATGGTAGAGCCTGAGCGGTGTAAAATTTGAGTTGATGCAATATGGGCTAGTTTGGTGCCACGTTGGTAGAATTTTTTTTTTTTTTGGTTATTTGATTAATAAAATATTTCCCAAAAAAAACAAATAAATATATTAACACATAAAACTAATAAAACAAGACGAGAAAAAATTACGATTGATAATAAAAATTCTTCTCGTTGTTGGTTGTCAGGAGATGTTTGATTAGTTGTTGATGATGTTAAAATTTAGAAAAAATTCTTCTAATAATAATAAAAATAATGTGAAAAGATACAAAATTTCGACAACACCTGAGTTAGTCTCATAAAACTGAGTAAACATTTATTATTATTATTATTTTTGTATTTTGGAATAGTTGATATTGAGATGTAAATTGGTCATTGGACGCTCTTAGTGTTAAATGCGTATGTTTGTAGAACTTGATTCCATAATAGAGCCGCATTCCTGCAAGCCTCCTCCTTTATATATATATA
>JAZBGX010003160.1:0-10356 GCA_037414775.1 Zonitis immaculata | reverse complement strand
GAAGAACGAATAATTCGAATCAATACTTAATAATTTCCGAATAACAACTTTAACAATAAAACCATTCAATTGGTTAAGTCGCTTAATTCTAAGCCACTTTATTTTATAATATAATCGATAATAATCAAAACAAAACCAACTTAACTCAGACACAAATTGAGCTTTATATTGTGAATAAAGTTTTATTGACGGAGGGGTTAAAGGGTTAATCCGTGTTATTTTACAAAATAAATGTAATTTTTATTCAAACAACAATAATATTGTAATAAATACCAGTGTTTCCAAATCGAGGGTGGCGTTTTTTTTACTAACCACTATCATAATCAATTGCTATGCTAGAGCTCTAACTTTAATCGCCTTATATATAAAGAGAGACACTTTGTTTTTATTATACAACTACTCTATTCTATCTTTATTGAGTATTAGGTTGAGCGACTGTACTCTTCGGAATAACCGGCGATACCAAACAGTTTGAAGAGTACTGTTTTGCATACGACAATAATAGTTGAGAAACAACAACAACTTGAAATTCAAATTAGAAATTACAAAGTATAATCATCCCTTTTATATCTACACCGACTTTTCTGTTTTAACACTGAAATTTGTTGTAAAATTTTTGAAAAACAAACAAAAAACATATACAGTATGTGTCCTGGCGCTGGAATCTCAACCACAACTGTTTTAAGTGCGCAGCTTTCATAGTCAATCGAATGATTAATCATAGGTATCATAGTTGGCATGGAATAGATGATATACCGGTTGTAACAGCTACAACAATTTTTCGAGCCCCCTTCGAACATCTTAAAATTTTTTGGATAGCTGGTCTTTCAAATTACAATTTCTTATTAAATTCACAAATAAGCAGAGTAATAACGGTTCCGATTCATATACCACTCCTCCAATTCTCTATACATCAGATCTCAATTCTGTTCAGTCTGCTCTAAGACCGTTGGAGCTCCATCGTCGCGATACACACTGTATATAAATGAAGGATATTAGCAATATCCTTGGACTGGAAATGAAATATTTGTGTTATTTATTTATCTCTTTCAGAACATTACTGTGCTAACAATATATTTCTAATTTAATATCCATTGATTTCAATATTGAATCAGATTGAATTAGACTGAATGTCCTGACGATGAAATTCATGCAAACTTAATATGAATAGAGAGAGGGAGTGTGAGAGAGAGAGAGAGAATCCTTTGATATTATTTATTGTAATGAAATTTTGTATAATTTCTTTTGTCACTCAAAAAGTTTTCTGGTGAAATTTAACGATCCTTGAAACATATAATCTTTCATCATCGATTTGCTCTTGGAATTTTACACAACTTGAAGCTCTTCAAGAACATAAAACAACAACAAAAAAATTATTATTAATAAAAAAAGGATAATTTAGAAGCTCGGCAAGACGCTTATGTTGTTGACGATGATAATAATAATGATAATTAGTGGTGAGATATCTGATATCACACCACAACAATTCCAGGGTGGATTCATCGATTTTAAAGGACTATAAGACATGCGCATTGTATTAGAATATATAGACGGATCAACCCCCTGACAGAAATCTGCCGCGATGATCGAGAATGTCCTGTAGCTTTTTTGAATTTTTGTTACAAAATTTTGCAAACGTTATCCTTAAACAATAAATTAATTCAAAATAAATAATTCTACTGCACTTATAATAATTAATATTGTTAAATAATAATAATAATAATAATATAGCAAAAGTTAACTATATATATATATATATATAGATATAATATAAATAGATTAAATTTTTTGGGAAAATTGTTGTTAAGTGTACTGGATTCGATAAAATTTGAACAAATGCATTTCAATTCAATGTTAATTTGGTAAGTTGTTTTTTTGGTCTAATACTTTAGAATTTTATTAGGAAAAACTGTAGATTATTAGAAAGTGTGGGTGTGGTGTTTTTTTTTTTCTTCCTAATAATACGTATACAAACTTTTAATATTTTCCATTTTCCGCTCGTAGTTATCTGAAATGGTATTGTAACGGATTCAAATTAGAATGAAAAAACCAAAATATAATAAAGTAAAATTCAAATTAAATTAAAAAATAAATAAATAAATAAATAAAGGAACAAATCAGCCTTAGTGAAGCAACCAAAGCAATAACAGCAATTTATTAAAATATTTTAAAACAGAAAAAAATGTCAAGATCGTTGATTTTAATTATAGATTTGGACACAATAATGACTAACGACGATTGGCATTATTGTAAAAATTATAACATGATGATAATGATGAACGTATGACCTTCTATTTTGATGATAATAACAATATCAACCTTTTCTATTAATATTAAATGCCTATTCCTCATAATTATTAAATTATTGAAAAAAATGAGCACCCGTTACGATGAATCAGCATGGTATAAAGTTATTATAATACAATTTGTACTTGTTTTGGTTCATACAATCAATGTTATCGATAATAATGATAAATATGATAAGATGGTAAATCATCCACCGGATTTACGTAACAACGGCGGCAGATCTAACAACAACAACAACAACAACAACAAGAATAACGAGAAATTTTATTTTGCTATTGCTGCAACATCGAATGGTCAAATTTATAGTCGAATTTTCAATAAAACCCTATTAAATTTAACACAATCGTACATAACAACAGCAACAACAACAACAACAAAACGAAGGTATAAATAATTGGGTGCAAGTCACAATCTCGATTCGACGATCGATTTGGGGGTCTATTTATTCATTTATTTTTTGTTCCAGCGACAATTATACGTTCAATTTGGATACTATAGTTATTGAATTACCAGAAAATGGTGGTTTTAGTGCTAAATTATTGAATACAATATGTGAACAATTCGAAAATAAATATGTAGTTGGTGTATTAATTATTGGTAATGGTCCGGCAGCTTTTACAGTTTCATCAACTGCCATACATGCTGGTATTCCAGTATTATGGGCACAAGGCCATGGTAGCTATCTACCCGGATTCCATACAATGGTGAATTACACTTAATTTCGATGATTATAGGTATTTATTTATTTATTTATTTTTTATTGAATATTCCAGGAGCCTAGTCCAATGAAGATCGAATTAGCGCCGACTGGCCGTCAGTTGGTACATGCATTACGCGGTTTATTATTACAAGCCCATTGGCATACTTATACATTATTAGTTGATGCAGCAACAGCGACAGTTTTAAGACGGCCGGAATTATGGGAACCGTTAAATTTACAACCATTACATCCGACATTGATACCATTACCATCGACTCTACGATCACAACTTTTATTTAGGTTCCAATCTATAATTTTCGTTTAATTCGATTTAATTTAATTTAATTTATTATAGAAAATTAGCTGATATATCGAGATCAACTAGAGGTGTTGTTGTATTATTTAGTAATCGTCCAGTAGCTGTTCGTATTTTCGAAGATGCCAAACGTTTAAATATGATGGATGGGCATTTCGTTTGGATATGGATTGATACAGCGACTAATCTAACAATAGAAAATTCCACTTATTACGACAGTAATAATAGTAATAATAATAATAATAATAATAAAGATAAATCTAATAATAATAATAATGATGATCGTTATAAGCGGAGTCTCGTTAAAGCTGACATAAGTGATATGCAAATGAGTTATTTATTAAAAAATGATCAGTTCCTTTTATTTAATCGTAATAGTGGCGTTGAAAGTTCTAAATATAGTGATCAGCAAGAACAGCAACAACAACAACAACAGCAATACTTGGGTGTTGTTCCAACAACAACAACAACAACAATAACGGATGGTAGTGTTCCTAAAAATAATGAATTTCCAATTGGTATAATAAGTTTGAAACCGTTACCAATAAAAATTGATCGACATTTAGTGAAAGGTGCTGTTAAATTATTAGTAACAACATTAAAAATTGTTTTAAATCAATCGATAAAATGGTTGATTCATAGTCCTGCCAGAGGACCATTAATGAATAGTTGTTGGAAACCGTTAGGTGCTAGAGAAGCCAATTTCTCAACAATCTTTGCAAGGTAAATAAATCGGGAAAAACATTATACAGGACGTGTTTTTTTTTCGCAATTTAAAATTGCTAATAATTGAGGCATATAGTAGGATACCCAGTATATAGTTTATTTTCCAATTCCTTTTTCTATAGAACTTTTATATTCTTAGGAATGCTCGTGGAAACTTTTTACGGATGTGACGAAAGTTGTCGAATTTTTGGAACGTTACGTCCCCTAGGGGCTACCGATAACTTTGTTTTCATAAAAGTTAAAGCACAAAGTTTAATTAAGGATTATAAACTTTCGTACAGCCCCCCTCCTATTTGGAATATAATTATTTTCGATAGATGTGTCCAAAGGTAGATTGGTCTGATTTTACGTCACCGGTTTGAGATTACGTTTGGAATTTTCGTCAAAGTGAGCGATTCGCGATGCTTTATTGGTGCATTCCTGCACACGTGCGGCAATGTAGAGACACATAATAAGTCGCTTTCTCACACATGTGCGGGAATAATCGACTAAAAACATACTTAATACCCGCTGAATATCGCTCGATTTGTATTGCAGAAAATCAATTTCGAGAATCAAAGTTGTATGATTAGAAAGTTGCGATTTATGGTTTTCCATCCTGTATAATTCGTTAACGTTAACAGATTTTATGGATTTGTCTATATTTTGTTTTCCCTTCCATTTAACCGACTTTCTATTTTTTTACGGTTTACGAGATGGCAATCTTGAATCACAATGATAACAATAATAGAAAGAAGAAGAAGAAAAAAAACACACCACTCCGTATATACTTATCGATTTGTTTTATTTTTCTTGAAATTTCTAGAGAATTGAGAATGGCATCAAATAAAGCCTTAGCCGGCAAAAAATATATACAAGAAATTGGCGTTGACAAAGTGGACAAATCATTAATAGCAAATTTTGAAATATTAAATTTGGTTCCTGAATCCAGTACAAAAGATATAAGTGGTTCTATATTTATTAATAACACCAATAACGATAATAATGGTAATAATCAATTTCAAAAACAAAACATAAACTATAATAAACCATTGTTATTGTTTTGAATTTAGCAACAACAACAACAACAACAACAACAACAACAACAACAAATTTAAAATGGAAACGTGTTGGAATGGTGTCTGGCAGTACTGTACGTCTGGATACAATTATATGGCCAGGCGGTGATTTATCTGTTGCAGCTGTATCGTCACGAGCTAGAACTGTATTTAGAGTAGTTACAGCTTTAGCACCACCTTTTGTTATGGAAAGTGAACTTGACGAAGATGGCCAGTGCCTAAGAGGTAAATCCAACCAATTATAACAACTAGACCAAACAAAATATAACAAAAATTCTAATTGGGGCAATGAGCGGTACTTTTCGTAACGCAAAGGTGCCAGCGGAGTCAGACGTTGTTAAGTTGACTTAAAGTATAACGTGGCAACATTGTATATATCGATTGTATAATAATATACTTTAAGATTTAATAAAATAATAAATTGGGATTAAATGGTGTGGAAAGTTAATTTGTCTCGACCAGGATTTGAACCCAGATTTATCGGTGTTCAGATTTAATCGCGTACAAGTTGCAAGTTCAAATCCCAGCAGGGCTTTTATTTATTTATTCATTTATTTTCGACTGGGATTTGACGATTTTCGAGTTTGGCCAGTAAGAATAAGTCCCAGAGTCTCCGGTCAGGATTTGAACGTGAATTTGCTGGTTTGCTTACGTGTTGCGAATTCAAATCACAGTCGAGGCAATTTTTTTTTCGCTCCCTTAATAATTAAGTCATTATGGTATTGTTGGTATAATTGTGAAATTTGAATTGAATTGCAGGTCTTCCTTGTCACCGAGTCTTGACATCGGATAAAGACAATTTGACTTTAGTGTTCAATGAGATGCAACGTTTAGAAGATGAAGAAGAAGATGAAGATGAAGAGGATTATGTAGAATATAATAATTTAGAGTACAAACAACAAACATCAAATTCAAATAGTAATAATATAAATGATAATAATAATAATAATAATAATAATATTAATAATAATAATGATTATGAAGATCGTGAACGTTTTTTTCCATTTTTTAATAAATTCAAATATCGCACAAATTGTTGTTATGGTTTATCGATGGATTTATTAGAAAATATAGCTCAAGAATTAGAATTTGATTTCCGTTTATATATAGTTGCTGATGGTACATTTGGTTCGAAATTAACAAAACACAGTCGTCATCGAAAACATCATCATTATCATAATCATCATCATCATCATCATCACCATCAGAAATATCATTATCAGAATAATTTAAATAATAGAAATGAACGTGATATTCGTTATAGTGGTTATCGTTATAAAGATTATAATATAAATAAAGATATAAATTTAGAATTAAGCGACAATGAAGATGAAGATGAAGATTATATAATAGAAGATGGTAAATGGAATGGTATTGTTGGTGATTTAGTATCGGGTGCTGCTCATATGTCATTTGCTGCATTAAGCGTATCAAGTGCACGTAGTGAAGTGATTGATTTTAGTGTACCATATTTTTTTAGTGGTGTATCATTATTAGTTGCACCACAACAAACCAGTGAAATACCATTAATGGCATTTCTATTACCATTCTCGCCGGAATTATGGATAGCCATATTTACAAGTTTAAATATAACAGCTATAGCTGTTGCTATCTATGAATGGTTATCACCATTCGGTCTGAATCCATGGGGTAGACAACGATCGAAAAATTTCAGCATGAGCTCAGCATTATGGGTAATGTGGGGTCTATTGTGCGGCCATTTAGTCGCATTTAAAGCACCGAAAAGTTGGCCGAATAAATTTCTAATTAACGTATGGGGTGGATTTTCGGTTATATTCGTTGCTAGTTATACAGCCAATATTGCTGCCCTTATAGCCGGACTATTCTTCCATAATACCGTCAATAATTATCGAGATAGTAGTGTGAGTATTTTTTTTAATTAATTAAAAAAAAAACACTATAGTTATATTTTCTTAAATCAGTTGTTGAGTCAAAGAGTTGGAGCTCCGCGCCATTCGGCCGCCGAATATTACGTCCAAAAAGCCAACCGTATCCTATGGGAACATATGAATAAATATTCCTTAGAAAATATAGAAGAAGGTATCGATCGATTACGTAACGGGTCTTTAGATGTTCTAATTGCTGATACACCGATACTCGATTATTATCGGGCGACCGATCATGGTTGTAAATTACAAAAATTCGGCGATACAATCAACGAAGATACATATGCTATTGGTATGACAAAAGGTTTCCCATTAAAAGATAGTATATCAGCAGTTATTGCTAAATATTCAAGTAATGGTTATATGGATATATTACAAGAGAAATGGTATGGTGGTTTGCCATGTTTCAAATTAGCTACTGATATTGTCCAACCACGGCCATTGGGCGTTGCTGCTGTTACCGGTGTTTTTATTCTATTAGGTGTTGGTATTGCATTGGGTTTATTAATTCTATTAGTTGAACATTTATTTTTCCGTTATACATTACCGATTCTACGGAATAAACCGAAAGGATCGTTATGGCGCAGCCGGAACATCATGTTTTTCAGTCAAGTAAATATACAACAATTATTGCACAATTCTATTACAATAATTCGTTTTATAGAAACTCTATCGATTTATTAATTGCGTCGAATTGGTATCACCACATCATGCAGCCCGTGAATTGGTACATACGATACGACAAGGCCAAATTACTAGTCTATTCCAAAAAAGTATCAAAAGGGTTCGTATAAATCACAACCATATTGATCTAAAGGGGAATGGTAGTTGATGTATTCGAAATAATTAAACATTAAATCTCCCGCGTCATTGCAACCAATCAAAAAAATCTACTTCAATTTGATTGGTTATAATATAGCGCGTTATTTGAATATAGATATTTAGTGATATATGTTATTGTTTTTGTTTTTAAAGTTGTAAATCCTGCACTTGAATGTTATAATTGTTTAGATACCCTTCCGATCAAATTTTAGAAAAATTCAAATCGTTCAATTCGACTTGATGACGCTTGTTTCAGAAGGAACACGAACAGCGTCGTCGTAGAAAAAGTAAAGCGCAATTTTTCGAAATGATTCAAGAAATACGCAGGTAAGTCATTAGGATTTATGTGAATCAGAAGATTTATTGTATTTTTTATTTAATTAAAGTACAATCCGTAGACAACAACAAGAAGAACGGGATACATCATTGGAGCCAGTTAGAGAAGTTGATAATGAGAGTCTAGATGATCGTAAATTGTCGACAACAAGATTGAGTCCAAGTATATTGCGGCGTACATTTTTAAAATCTAGTCCCAAATCGGAAATATCCAAACAATATTTTAATAGACAATTATTCAGTCCTGGGACGAGGAATAAAGAGAAACAATTTAGTACATTGAATGTACGCCGTTTTAGTACGGATAGTGTATTGAATTCAACAACTACTGCGAAAATCGATACAATTGGTAGACGTTTGAGTCGTGATGCAAACACATTTCTACAAAATAGTCCACCGGATTTGAATAGTCGCCGATCAAGCTATCTAGATATAATTGATACTAATAGTAAATTGAGTGGTAAAAGTCCGGTTTTATCAATTGAAAATGTATCGGAATGTTCATCGAAATCACCATCGGAATCGTTACGGAAACTATCCGATTCGGAGAGTATCGGTCGTAAATTAGCTACATTACCAAAATATCGCGAACCAATCGATCGTAAGAAATTACAACCACAATATAGTTTGAATTTAGTAAATAAAAATGATAAAACACAACAACAAATACAAACGGCTACAAGTGTCAATAATATCGCAACGAATCTATCAGATGACGAGATCGCTAAACGCAATAAATCCACAATAAAACAACTACAATCGCATCTGAATCCGCAAATACGTATCCATGTCGAAGATACAACAACTGGCGGCGAAACTAGCGATGATTGTCGACGGAAATCGCCGCCATATCGTCGCAAGAAAACACGTCATCAAAGTTTAGGTGATAGTATCGAAACGATATCGAAACAACAACAATCGAATCGTAAAATCGAGCATTCGCGATCGATTGATTCAACTCGTACAACTACTAGTGGTCGTTTAAATTTGAAACAACAATCGAAATCGTTCGATAATGGTAATAATAATAAAACGTATGGTATAAATTTACCACCAGCACCACCACCACCGAATTGTTCACCACGTAATTCGAATGGTCGTTCGCCATTAGAACGTCTATCCAAAGATGAATTGGTATTATTATGGCGTAGTTCGGAATCGGAATTACGTAGTCATCTATTGAAAGCTATACGTGAGAAAGATGATGATAATAATGGGAAGGATGAAGTGAAACCACCTTGAAATTTAGGCGAATAATTGAATTTGAGAAATTTATTCATATTTTAATCATTCAAATCATCTCGTTGTCGATTTTTGCGTCAATAAATTGATTATTGTTATTATTTTTAATAAGAAGACAAAAATTTAATAATAACTATAGAAATGCGGGTATGTCGTCGTCGTCATCGTCGTCGTTCATTCAGATTTAGGCCTATTGTGCCTATTTTGGATTTGAAGAAACGGCCTTAGATTTTTGTTAGAGTGATAAGATTTTAAAACCAAAACAAACAAACAAAAAAATTGAATAATACAATTGACCACTAAATTTTAATGTTTTTTAGAACGCCTTTATCTCATTATATATTGTCGCCTTTCATAAAATTAGGACTGGTTCACACTTTTAGATGTTTTAGCTATTATATTTTCCAAAAACAAAAGAATAAATAAAACGAAACATATATAAAAACTTAATAAAAAAAATATATATATATAATTATAGTACGTTCAAAAATGGTATGCAATAATTTTAGCGAATTCTAATTGAAATAAAAATATATGATAAATTATTAAATAAATATTCGAAATATATAAATTATATACAGGCTGTAAAATTACAGTATGGATAAAGGGCGGAATTTCGAGACGAAAAGTCCTTAAACATTCTTGCACCTGACCCACCGTTAATTAGTTATTAATCAATTAAGGTTGCTATAATGAGAGAAGCACGTAGGCGAATTGAACGTTTCTACGGTGGTAGAGTGGTGGGGCAATTCGTATTACGCCTTTGCGTTTCTATAATTAGCTACTCTATTTATTTAATAACTAATTAACGGCAAGCGTCAGGTGGAAGATGGTCTGGGGATTGTTCGTTTTAGAATTTCATCTTCTATCTATCCTTTGATTTAACAATATGACTTACAACTTATCCTGTATATGTATGTGAATAGAGTAATTACATACAAA
>JAZBGX010003158.1:0-10362 GCA_037414775.1 Zonitis immaculata | reverse complement strand
TATATATATACACAATGTTATATCAGTACTCATATGTTTAAAACTCAACGATTTTTGGTTCTGACAAATTTGTTCGAGGGTGGTCGTTTAAGCGTAAAATTGAAATAATCTTTTTGAATTTTCCCAATCGCCCATCCAGTTGCAAATGTTAATTCTACACGGAATTCTAATCTGATACGCACACAAATAAAACAGATTTCATTCAACGGATGAAATCGTTTTTTCCTTCTGTCTTTTTTTTTTTTGGTTGTTTTTTTAGTTTTATATTAAAAAATATCGAAATATTATCGTTTTATTGGAACAATCTAGAAATAAGATAGAAATGAAATATCGTGGAGTAAACAATATGTTTGATTTCTGAACGCGTTCCAGTTGTTGTATCGACTAGTTTACGGGTATCTTCCTATATATATAGTTAAACGCAAAGACCGGAAGTGAAACACAAGCCAAAAAAGGAAGTAGGCGACTGTTTCATGAGGTTTTATTTGAAGGTTCGAACCAAACAAGCTAAAATCGTTTCTATCCGTTCTACTTATATTGCATTGCAGACTCAACATTTAACCAAAGATTGTGGAAAATTGCGCTATAATCTTGGAAATAGTGTCCCTTTTTATTCTTTAGTTGAGCAACCGAACTTTGATTATTATTAGCTTTTATTAAGTTCAACATTTTGCACCATATTCAAAGCGTTATATACTTAAGTTGTTATTAATGATAATAATAAATAAATCACACGGATAACTCATAATTTTTATATTATTTTTCGACAATATTATAAACAATAACTTAATATTAATTCAATTTCAAAATAATATCTACAACAAAGAAAAATTAATATAGATTCGTTGACATTTATATAATCCATTTAGTGGAGTAAAAAGTATTGGAAAAAATTTTGTTTATAGATATATATGAAAGAAAAATCGCCAATATTTGGACCATAATTCAGTCTATTGAACAAATTATTGTTTTTTCTCCCCTCGATTTTCTTTTTTTTTTTTTAATTGGCGAAATACTATTTACCTATAAACATAAATCAAAAAAAACAAAAAAACAAAACAAAAATTATAATCATCAATTTACTAAACATTGAAAATTTCGATTAATTTTTTGTTTTGTTTGAAACTTCAATTTCTTTTTGGCACTTGAAACAATATGTTTCTTTTGAGAAATTTTGTCGTACATTAATTTAAATTAGATTATAAAAAACAAATGACAAAATTTCTCGATATTTACATATCTCCACATAAAAGCTAAAAATTGAGGATTGTTTTTTGTTCTTCTTCTTCTTCTTCACGTAAGTCTCGTTTAAAAGAAACACCTTACAGAATCGATATTTTCTATTCTCATTTTTGTTCATGATCGTATCTATAATGGTGTAAATCTTAGTCGAGACATAGTTGGTAATATAAAGTTTAATTCCAATAGTTGTCCCTCAAAATTTATATGTGATAAATCAATTTGATGGCTTCATACATTATTTTTTTTGATTAATGGAAAACAACACTATATCTAACTATGTACAAAAATTATAATCACTTCACAGTTCTCTTTGGTTTCATTATAATTAATTTAATTGAAAAACTATATTTTGAAAGCTAAACATAATATAGACGATGAATTCAATTTCCTTTTTTATTTCAAATAACCGATTAATTAATTAATCCAATTGCAAACATGTATGATATGGCTGATAAAATTAGTTATCCTTAGGCTCTAACTACATATATTTTACAATAAGCATTCTTAATTTTAAATTTATATGTACAAATATATCAGTTTTAAAGAGTTAACACACTGGAAATCAGCACATTTTTTTAGCAATTCAACAACGCTTTTAATTTTTAATTATATTTAATTTTAATTTGTGTGGATTCAAAGATTGTCTTTACAGTTTATCCACATTAGTTGCGCGGAATGGTTAGGTAAAATAGCCACATTAGGCGCTTAGATATGTAAAATTTGACGGTATTGTTTTTTTCTTTCTTTCTTGTTTTTCATTATGTGTAATAAATAAATTAAACAGAAAATTCAGTCAATCGAAATAATTTCTGTTTTGGAAATTTGAGGTAGTATAAATTTAAAATAAAATATCTTTGAGTTAAAAAATTCATATTATTATTATTAGTCTTATCACAATAATTACTGAAATTTTCGAAAATATTCAAGTGTTATGATATGGTACAATCATTGATTAATTTTACATAAATAACTAATAGTTTTTATTATATTTATTGTATTAATAGCAATTTAATTAAAAATAACATATATTATTTTGTTCAAGTAAAATATCATAACACATTATAAAATATTATTTCGATTTAGCGATTCATTAATACAATTAATGAAAAAAAAACAAAATTGATTAAAATAGAATAATTGAACGAACAATAAAATAAAATTGGATAAAGCTGAGCAATATAGCCAAAATTATCTGATATGGTACATTAATTTTGAGAAAGGGAAAGCGTACCGGACAAAAAACAGTGAAGAATCACAGCTGCAAACTGAGGAAGCGCCCACCTTGCCATGCTGGCACATCCTGTAACAAAAACATTTTTCTCATATATGCACAAATTTAATAAACGCTTATTCAACAAAGATTTTATCAAAATTCAATTGTAATAATTGTAATTAATCCAGAGGAAATTTCATATTTAATATAAATATATTGTGTGAAATAAAATTAATAATAATAATAAAAAAAAATTAACATTAAATTGTTATTAAATAATTTATCCGGCCAACCGTTGCATAATTTGCGTTAAACCGATATTTGGATACATCCCTATGTTTGTAGATTAAGAAACCAAATGGAGACAATTTTTGTCGATTTATGATGCCACGCAGATTGTCCAATTTATTGATTCAATATCATCTCGCTCAATGGGAATTGTTGATCTTATATTCACAAATATAAAAACCCTGCACGTATTTTAATGTTATTTCTCCTTGATATTTTTTTAAAATTTTATAAATATTTTTATAAATAGTTGAAGCTTTTAGATTGGGTTTTGGTATTGAACAATTTCTCATTTCAAATTATTAGCATTATTATTATTATAACAACAATGTTTGGAGTTAATTCCAATTCAAATTGTCGAGATTAATGTTACGTATAGAATATTTTAAGGTGGTCTTATTGTTAGTATATGTTTGTTACTATATTGAAATCGACCGACATTCTTGTGGTACTCCTGTGTGCTGATTGAAACAAATTTATTTCATTGTCTACGCACAATTATTTAAGTAATAACAGAAGTTAATAATGAATGCTTAACGTAAATTAAATATAATAAGCTCAATGTTTGTTAATTAGTACAACCGGAACTAATATCTAAGTCGTGCTTATCAAAATCTCATTAATCTCCTCATCAAACTTTCTACAACAAAATTGCTTGTAATTTAGTTTAAAACAATACTTGATTTGTTTGTACAGTTTTCTTAGTTGATTTTAATATTTAAAAAAAACAAAAACAAAACATCATCCGAAAGTCATCAAGGATTGATGATGGAGGAATTATCTGTAAAATATTTGTGAATAAAATTTGTTGAATGTTCATGAATGCATGATAAATCAATTGAATGTGGCACTGTCTGTCAATTTATTGACATTTGAACCGTTTTATATTGCTCAGATTCAAATGATTCACTTTACATTTAAATGCAGCTTTCTGACGTACTCGACTATATTCGGAACGGAGATGGATTTTTAAATAAGCTCTTAGCCATCGCTGAGGTAAATATTTCGAGAGGACCACTTCGCGGTTTCTTTACTACCCCCTCACAACATTTAACCGTATCTGAGTTTTTACATTCAAAAATCATTAATTCCGGTACTTGGCCAAACGAATTCATTCAAGCTAAACTAATATTCAAACGGCAATCATAAAAATTTACAGTTTGCTGAGACAGAAATAGACGTACGACGACTAGTGAATAAAAAATAATTGTACCTATAGCTATTACATTCAAAGACAAATAAAAAAAAAACAAATAGTTTAACTACGTGCTTTAGTGGAATGTCCTTTTTGCACTTTATTCTATGCAAATTAGAAATCGTAGGAAAAAGATTCCAACCACAAGTTGGAGAAGTTTTTAAGCCAAACGAGTCGTGAAATTATGTGCAGTATTCTACTACTTAAGACAGAATTATACTGAATATATAAAATCTTTACTTTCAAAACAAATGAATAATTTTGTTTGAAACAAATCTTGGCATTAACAAAAATTTACATCAAATTTTCATGTGACAATCTCTAGGTGAATATTTCTTGGAAATAAATAACAAACACGATAAAGTTCGATTTAAGGTACAATAGATTAAAATATGTTTAATATATACTTAGTAATATCGATTTATTTATTATAATTTGTTCATTTCGTCCGTTATCTCTTATTTCATTAATTACCACTTTAATACTTTTGTTGGACGAATGAAACAATTTCATTTTCAATCTAATCTTGAATTAAGTCAGATTAAACTGAACATTTACCGATTTTCAAATCGAGAAGATTTCAAAAGAAATTTCCTCTTGGAAAGTTGTTTTGCTGAATTGCAACGAAATGTTTGGCTATTCATTCCATCCACCATATTCTTTTTGTCTCATTTTTTTTTTTGTGCTGTATTACAGCTTTAATCTCTCATTTAATTTCAAATTTCTTTTGTTATAATAAATGTAGATTCGTTTTTAACCATTATCTAATTTAAAAATTCAATTCATTATCGAAACTATTCACTAAAATAAGCTATAGGTTCGTTGAGAGTGCCATGATAAAAAATTAGACCTTCCATTAATTTAATGTCAAATAAAAGGGATCATTATTCATTTGTGTTTTTTTTCCTTGGTTGTATTCTCTGAATAAGGTTCGCACTCATAGGACGATACTTTGGAACATTGTACGAAATTGTTATATCATATTTTCAATCGTTCCAATTAATTTATCAATTCAATTCATAAATATAACTTTCAAGTTTATCGAAAAATTGACGTTTATTACGTTACAGACAGCTTCGATATTAAAGTATTTCTCTATAATATCAAGTTATTGTAGTAATTGAAGAGAAATATAAACTTTGACCTTAAGTTTCATTGAAACAATAAATTGTAAAATCTGTTTATTTGAGAAAAAGCTCTATATTTTGATAAATTTTAGAAAATGCTAAGTAACGTCATCGAGGGTCTTGTCAATTGCAAATAGCTAACGAAACGATGAACATCGAACCAAACATATTTAATTTATTAATACATTCATTTATGGAAGATATTTGTTGGTATACAAACATACCTTGAGTGTAAGAATAGTTGTTTGTAACTAAGAAAGCTGACGTTGTAATATTAAGAATGTCTTGTGTTCACTATTTCGTATTCTTCCCTTATCTTATAAAATAGTTTTATTGTAGCGTATTTTATAGTTCGATTTATGCTGCCGATATCGAAGTTTGTTTTAGTGGATTTATTTAGAAAATTCGTTGATAAAATTGTGTAAAAAGTGATTGTTCTATTGGAATAGTTTTCCGGGTTAGATTTGATGATGAGTGATTTGAATTATTTAGTATTGTTGGTCGATAGAGATGCATCAGGTTGTCTAGTTTGAATTTATGTGGATATAAACAGAACTGGTGGGCGGTGTTGGTCTATCTATATCATTAGCCAAACGAAAGTTGGGTATAACCGACACACATTATAGTAAATCTAAAAGGAGAATATATGTTTAGTTGAGGACGTGCAAGAAATTTCGATCGTTTCGGATTCAATTTTTTTTTTTCAAGAAGGCACATGTTGAAAATTTGAAAATACCGAATTAAATTTTAGGTGCACGTCAATGTAACAGGTGGTTCAAATTACAGTGGTTTACAAGCAACATTTCGAATGGTTAGAAATATGGATAATTCTCTAAGATCAATACAGTGCCGGCTGCAGTTGTGCAGATGATCTTCGTAGAAGCGACAGCATATTGGCCAGATAAAAATAATCAAATAAGAAATAATATTATAGGGATGATTTTGTGCAATCTCAAATATATAAATATATCTCTATACATATTATATTTATATTAAAATGATAATAAAAAATCAATAGCAATGATGTGCTTTAATGCGTGCGTGTGCAAGAAAAGCCGAGGCCTATACCTGATGTTGACAGACCGGGGGGTGTGTACAATCCCAGCCCAGTTTCTGCAGGTGGCCCAGGCTGGCTGATGTCCTTTTCTGATGAGGATACCATAACTATTTTGGGTCTTTCGTCTTGAATTAAAGACTTGCTGTTGTTCCGTCTCACCGCGCCTGTAATAAGAACCACCCGTCATCATATCCCCTATTCAAATTGAAATTATAAATCGTCTCATTTCAACTCTATATTGATATTGTCAACGTTTATTCAACAATAAAATATTGTCAAATTATTAGGTATGTCGTTATACAACAACAAGTCGTTTCCTTTTCAAAGTTAGAACGCAATTGCCCTAGAGAATAGAACAAACACTTTGAACTCTCTCTGTTATACTCATTTCGCGTAAGGTGAGCTTACAAAAAGTATAATTTCATTGTGTTGTTGAATATCACCACAGAGAATAAGTTGCGCCCTGTCTTAACCCTAACTTTGGCCATTACAGCAGGGCGTTATTGTAATGCCGAAGTTGCTTCTTTCTCTACGAAGGTATTTATCATTGCATATACATGACCAACCATACGTATACTGACAAAGTATCACCATTGAATATACTAAAAGTTCAGAACTTGGCTCAACTCAAACTTATAAACAAGATAATTTTCTTAGATATATATAGCGTTTTTTATCAACTATTCTACGACGATAATAACAAAAATTAATGTTTTTAATTTTGGTTCATCTTTTTTTATTATTATTAAATAAAAGTGAATCAATTAAATTGAATTTTTGTCATCAGTTATAAGAAATATTCACCAGTGAGGTGCGATAAAATTCTCAGTTCACCGTAAAATTTATTGTATTATACTCCAAACCGACTGTGTCTTATATACGCTATTCGAATATGAAATAGCATTTTAAATTGTTTACAAAAATTGAGAATTTGCTTTGAAAGAAAATTATTTTGCAATATTTTCTTTAACACTACACGTAACATTCTAAATATAACGACAGCTATGTGTTTTTATACGATTAAAATGATGAGGGGTTTGTGCGTCCACATGAACGATGCCATTAGTATTAACACAAGATTAATGCTCGCGAACTGGAAAAATCTAATTAAGTAACATTGTAAATTCATCAAAAATGAAGCAATAAATATTAAAAAATGAAAAAAAATAATAATAACAACATCAGTGTAATTATATTGAAAAATGATATGATAATAGAAAAAATTGCCTCTAGACTAAATTGTTTTCTATTTTCCACTAGTCCCAATGGATATACAACAACTGAAGCTTCGCATCAAAATGATATTCAAGGTTTAATGTAGAAATACCCTTAGGGAGTCTTATAGCGACAAAGCTTTTCTGAAAAATTTTAACTATAAATATCCATCAAATATATAGCAAATGTAAAGCAAATTCTTTAACATAGATGATTAATTATTTATCTGAATCTTGAATTTTTTTTCCCAAAAAAAACCAAAATACTATGGAATAATTAACTCTTTGATGCTTTCGATAGGATAAAGTCGTATTGTGATGCATAAAGTAGAATGTTTGAAAAGCTTCAGCTGTTGTTTTCAATTTCATCAAATATTAATGATGAATTCAAAGTGAACTTCAAGATAGTGGCACATTTTATGAATTTTCTTTTTTTCACAAGTATACAATATATCGGTTAGATTTTGACTTAAATACTTACTTTCTTTGTTTGAATTGCTTTTCATTTCTGTAGCTTTTGGTGGTGTTGATGGCATCGGTATTTCTGAAATAGAAATTGCTAAATTGACAACCAAATATCATTTAATATATAACTAATTTAATTTAATGAACAGAAAACGAGCCGATCTCCAACCATATTCTATAAGATAACTATCGATAATTTATTACTCAAGTTGTTGGGAGTTCACTTAAAACTTCGTTCTCGACTCTCTATTTTATGCAAATTTCTATTTGATTGATTTTGGATAGTTGTCAAAAACACATTTCTTTGTACAGAATTAAATTTTTTGATAGATCGTAAATCAACGATTCGTTAATCGATTTCGTGAACCTTCAATAAAAACACCAGAGCTTTATAACTATTTATTAAAATTAGAACGGACTCCTTACAGTATGAATATTTGAAAATAATATACGATTTTGAAAAGAAATTGATTTGCAAAATAAATAAATAGAACAATAATATTAACAAAAAAAAATAAAAATAAAAAATACGTTGCAGAAGATAAGTGAAATATTTCCATTTTTGTTTTTTTGAGTATTAACGTTAAACAAAGCATAAAGGCTCTTTGGTTCTATCGGAAGTTAAATTTTCTTCGGTAACGGACATTACGTAGACGAGCATATGAGCGTTTTCTCAAGGGAGATTTATAGACCAAGATGAGAACAACATTTTATCAAAATAAATTACTTTTCTGAATTCAACGGACACCAAGAATTTTTTTTTTTTTAAATAATACTTAACAAATAAATTTATAGAAGAAGCATATAATTGCGTGCCAATTGAATGCTTCTGTTAACTATTTTTCTTCAAATTTTGTACATATGATGCGGATACAATTATTTTTGGACAGATAGAGAAAAACGACCATCGAATTTTAATATCGTTTACTCAAGTTTATATAATGTTGGTAAAGATGATTTATGGATTTCGCTTATCTCTAACAACACATAGTTGCTTTTGTTGACCAATTTCGGTTTTGGTATAGATAAAATTTTTGTTTAAATTATTTAAATTTAAGTTTGTTTTCCAAAAAAAAAAAAAGAAATAACTATAAATTTATTCGATATCGATAGTAGCATTGGCAAAGTGTCTTTTAGATCTTGAAAACGAAAAGAGAAATTTGTTTGCAATTTGAACAACTATATTTTATTTACCGTATAGTCGGATGGATCCTTCAGTTTCCCCTAGAGAATTCTTGGAGATGCATCGATAGTTACCAAAGTCGCCTGGTTGAAGGTTTCGCACTGACAATTTCATGTGTGCCCTATAGCTATTTTCAGTCGTTTCAGTTCCATACTTTTTCGTTGGTAGAAGCATAACATTGTCGTACACCCAATAACTAATGGCTCTTGGGTATGCTTCTGTATGGCAATCTATTGTTACATCGGTGCCGGCTGGCGCACCTACCAATTGATTCGGCACCCAGATCATTGGGGAAACTGTAAATGAAAGTACATAATTGAAAAAATTTTATTCGATATTTGTAAAAAGTAGATGTTATAGCGGATTCTATGTATTGAATATTCGATACGTCTCTGAACATTGTCGTGCTTTTTACCGTATAATCGAAAAACATGTATATTTCCTTGGATAATGGTGTGAATATCCTTTTCAAATTCAAGAGTCTCGAGTTCAAGTTGGATTCTCGCGTGACTGCCTAACAGGTGTATGTAAATGTTGGGACTAATGTCGACAAAATACGGTCGATAAGTTAAAGCTTTATTATTGATGAAATAGACTAAACAATAAAAAAAAAAATGGATTAAACTTTAGAAAAATGTTCATTTCGAACAGTAGAAAATTCCTATAAATATTTTCGTTTTGTGTTAGCAAATATCGACGTATAAACTGACGTTGTCATTTAATCCAGACAATAATCGAAATATTTAGATCGCTGATATTAGAGCATACCTTTATTCATCGGAAAATTTCAACTACGTCCAGCATTCCAATTATAAACCTAATGTATTACCACAACTTATTATTACAATAAATGCATTTGATAGGGAGTTGCACTGATAATTTCAACTATAGAATGATTAGAATTGTCGTAATTATCCAAGTGTATTGTGAACTTAGGTTAATTAACCTATGTTTGTTAATTGTACACTCGAGTAATTTCAATATGTTCTAAATACACTAATTGTTAATATGATGTCCGTTTAAGCTATGAATCTTTTAAAGTTCATAAAATAAATAATGCGATTAAAATAAGTTATAGTCGTTTTATTATAGGAATTAGGGCAAGTTTTGCGATTTTTCATCGGGACAATAAAATGTTAGATAATTTTTTTTTTATGCACTCTATATAGAAATAAAGTAGGGGAGAATATTTCGAAATAAACTGCTTTATTTTTCATAGCCAGGATTAATATTCATAATTTATTAATCATATTTCTAGAGTACATTTTAAGACTTTAATATCTTGAGAAAAGTTTCTCTTTATTTACTTCAAGTTTTATATGGATGTATTAAAGTTTTGCCGGGTTTTTACTTGATTACACTTAAATTAAAATTTAAC
>JAZBGX010003156.1:0-10364 GCA_037414775.1 Zonitis immaculata | reverse complement strand
CATGAATTGTATTTTGATATTAAATCCTATCGCTGCTCGATTAGATTTCCAATTGTGAAATTGAATTAAATTGAATTAAATCGATTGTAGCCTGAAATTTTCAAAGACATTCTCATTTTAATTGAATTATCATTATTTATGACTCCATATTTTTATCTCTCATTTAAATATGGGCTGTGATTGGTGATGTTTGAATCATTTGTTATAATTATTGGGTTGTTTGATAAATTTTTCGACGCTACGAACAACATTTTTGAATTACATATATTTTGAATTAAAATTAGTTTTAATCTACAATATAATCATCAAAATCATCTTGAACCTTAACCCAAAATTGCGATAGTGTATCACTCCCAGAAAACGGGAAGCTTCATTTTTGCGATATACAAAAATTCGTCGAGTGTACGTTTAATTTTTCCAATTTTATTAAACTGTTTGTCCCATAAATGGTGCTTTGGAATCCAAAGAATATGGTGATCACTTAGACCAATATTTGGAGAGTATGGTGGGAAGGTATTGTTAACCAGCTTAGCTGCTGTAGCCATAGATTGCGTTACTTTTGCCTTGTGCCCGTGCATTGTCGTAAAGGAGATATACATGAGCTTTTCTTGAACGCTGTTTATAAATAGCCTCAGCTCAATTCAAAAGCTGCTGAATGTAAATAGCAGCTGTAATCTTCTAACCCTTGATGAGCACTTCGTAATAAACCATTCTTTGACAATCTAACTAAGCAGAATCTTCGATCCATTGTGATTAAGTTTAGATGTAAGTAGTGGCTTATTCGCTTTAGGAATCCGTATACGGACAAGAGAGATGTGATAGACAGATAGACTGACGAACACGTCTGTCGGGATCAGTTAGACTGAGAGGTATCCATCAAGACATGATATTTTAATAGCCAGAAGCATGGAGATGCCAGACTATAGTCGGAATGCTGCAGCTAATTTTTTATCAGTAGAAGCGTCCGGTTTCTCTTCTAAGCAACTCCGTAAAGCTTGATTGTTGACTGTCGTTGGTTGGCCTTGTTGAGTTCCATCTTTCAAGCGCGTATCTCCTTCATGAAAGTGATCAAACCCATTATTTACTGTACAATGATTAACCAACGCTTCTCTAAATGAATCACATATATTTCTCACTGTAGCTCTAACACTACTTTTACGTAGCCACTCGTAATAAATTAATCGGAGCCATAATTATACACTATTTTTTTACGCAAGCTTTTTTATACATTCCTCAAAAGAGTTTCGAGAATGATCAAGTGGAATATTATCAATTTGAAGCTTCTAGAACTTTCACTTACAATTAGAATACAGAAAGAAGAAACAAAATAGTGTTGAATAATTTTTCAAACAACCCAATATTTCGGATTGCGAACGAACACTGAATTAAGTTAATCGAGAGATATTTTGTTCCAAGGATGAAAGTACTCATTTTGTTTTGATTATTTTCCACATTTTATAGATTTCCTATTAACCTCAACAATTTAGCGTAATCGAGTTCGTTTCATACCTACAATATTTTACAAGTAGATCAAGACAATGCCGTTTTATATACGTCTAGGAACTTTATCACTGTATTTATATGAGGTTTTATTGATCATCCTATTATATTATAGATTTACTTATTGTTAGATTAAAATAAACTTCGATCAATGATGTATAGTAGATGATAAAAATTTAACGGATATAAATATAATATGGTGATCGTTATTTAGATAAATTGGATAACATTTTGCCGAGATAACATCGAATTTGTTAAAAAACAATGAATTTCTCGTTAATCATAATTATTATCCACCAGTTTCTAAACGAATGAAAGCAACATGAATCACTATATTTGAAAAACTTGTAGACGAGTGTAAATGACACATGGCAACAACACTGAAGCTGTTGAACAATCTTATTTCCAATGTCTAAGATGATTTATTAAAGAATTTTCTATTTTGTTTTATATAAAAAATTTCCGACAACACTAAATAACAATTTCAAAGAGTGACTCATATTCTCCAAATATAGAATTGGAATTTTTTTTTTTTTTGCATGACTGACCATATGGCAATATTATGAATATAATAGAAAAAGCTTTCATCGAATGACAGCCAACAAGATTGAATGAAAAATACCAACAATTTAAACTTTGGTCAAGCTTGATGTGATGGCATTTCAATTTTTCCAATATAATGACTTCGATAAGTTGGAATCATATAAGATTACTATATGTATACATACCGGATGTCCCAGTCATCTGTAATCGGTCGATATCTTTTTTGCTATATAATATATTGAAACGTGATTCTCGCCATCACACAGGTGTAATTATACTGCACATCCTAAAAATATTTGCATTGTATATTTATCAGTACATTATCGAATTCTATTTGAAAAAATAATGGTACTTTATATTTATGATAAAGGGTCTATCATTCTTCAATCCGGAGTTATTCAATTTTTTTGTTGACAAAAAGAGCAATATTTGAAGAATCACTACAAGGTAACTCATCAGCGTTTCGCAATCGAAATACCACAGAAAATCTCAAAATTACTTGTAGTTTCAGTCCAAGTGATGAATTATTCACAGAGTGTGCTGAAACGCAAGAAGTTGAGTAAATCATTTTTATCAAATGGAATACCCTATATTTGACCACACATATTGATAGCATTTTTGACGAGCTTTCCACTGATATAAAGTTTGTATGGTAATAAAACACTTTTGTAGAGTCTCTTCATAAATATCCAAAATTTACCATACAAAAGTTATATCAGTGGAAAGCTCGTCAGAAATGCTATCAATATGTGTGGTCAAATATAAGGCGTTCCATTCGAAAAAAATGAGTTATTCAACCTCTTGCATTTTAGTACATCCTGTAAGTAATTGTTCACTTGTATCAATAATCATATACCTACTGAAACTACAAGTGATTCTGAAATTTTCTGTGATAACTTTGTTGCAAAATCTTAATGAGTCACCTCATAGTGATTTGTCAAATATTGGTATTTTTCTCATAAAAAAGTTGAAAATTGCCGGAACAGAGAAAGATAGACCCCTAACCATTCATACAAACTCTCATTATTTTTTCACCATAAATCCAATTATGTATAAATAAATATGTCATTCTATTTTAAAAAAACCTAACTTTGGTTCATTACACTACTCGGGGCTAGCCTGTATACAATGCAACTATTTTTAGGATGTGCAGTATAATTACGCCTGCGGGATGGTGAAAGCCACATTTCAATATATTGAATAGCAAAAAAGTTATGGACCGATTACAGATGACTGGGACAGCCGGTATGTGTATGTATGTTTTTAAATTTATTCTATACAGGTGGACCGCCTCAGGCTCTCCTGGAGGCTCTAGTGGAGTAAATAAAAAACGCACTTAACGATTCCACGTGTGATATCTAAAGAGCATTTTGGCGTCAAAACGTTTTGTTTTTTTTTTAGCTTTTCGGGAAATATGGAAAATCAATATTACATATTTAAGACATTAAATGAATTTTCCATAATTGTGTATTTCATATACCTATACTTTTCTGAGGAACCGATTTAACGCCAAAAAGGTTTTCTAGATATCACACTTTAGATCTTCGAGTGCCGTATTTTTTTTTTCTGTACTAGAAACATAGTTACAGCTAGACCAGGAGAAGCCTGAGGCGGTCTTATAAAATTAGTTGTTTTTATTAGATTGATAAATATGGAATTGGAATTTTATTTGTGGGATTGTATCGTGAACATCGGGTGTGGTGGGTATAGGATATATTTCTTCAGTATGAAATCCTTGATTATTATATCTACATTGCTAATGTTGACCTGTGGTTCTTTTTCAGCACTTACCCGACCCTTTTTAAACAACTTGCACCAATCATATAGCCTCTACAGAGGAATACACTCAGAAATCTTACAAAAATCTCCAATGGAATGACTCTTTACTTTAATGTACATTTTATGATTGTACGACGTTATTATGTACTGTTTGTTTAAACATGACGATTATAAGTAATACAAATGAGGAAATGAACAATCAACATCGTCGATAACAAGTTCAGATATGCACCTATCTATCCAAAAATGTATCGTTCTCGCCTATAGCAAGAGCAGAACATGAAGATTTCTATTTATAATTAAACCACCTAGTTTTGTTGAATTATCAAATGCAGCCATTGCAGTTAATCAGAAATAGCTTATGATGGATAAAAAAGCTTTCGTAACGATAAATATTTCAACACGTAGATTGTAAAAAAAATGTAGATCATTAATCTTTAATTTCTATTGAAATCTAAGACATTCGAATTTTATAGAATTTGTAGTTTTGAATCTACATAGCGTCAGTCGTGCCACGAAGAAAACACTTTACCTAGCGACTAACATATTTAATTAACGTCTAAAACTGAATTATTCTCATCCATTGATTCAAACTTCGGTATTAATAATTCCGCATAATAACAGGTTTAGAATAAGAAAAGGAGAAAAACAAAATAAAAAAAAAATACATGTACGTTTAACGATTAAATATGATTGATAGTTTAATAACTGTTTAATTTTTGTTTGTTTGATTCGATAATTAATGGTAGATGTATTGTTATTATCATTTATCATTTAAAATGGAAAACTGCGAATAATTGTTCGAGAATCAAAGAGGATTTAATATTGAAATAATCCCATCTATTTTGTGTTGAATGTTTTTATTATATCGTATTTGATCGGTTGCTTTTATTAGGATTTTCATCATCTAAAATTCGTCCTCATTATCATTGATCTCTATTGATTTAATAATTATGCAATTTTGATATAATAAATAACAAAAAATTGTAGGATTCTCACAGTGTTCGAAATTGAAATATTTTCAATATAGAAAGGTTAAATATTATAATTGAACGAAAACCAAGGAACATTCGGTTCACCTTTAATTTGCACCAACCTTTCATTAATAAAAAAATAAACATGAGACTATTCCATTAGGTCGTTGATTTTCAACAGGACCTTTTCGTTAAGAGAAACCCATTGGCTATGTTTGTTGTTAATTTTTTATTATAAACTTTGTAAGACAATGGGAATTTGCCCCAACTACCAGTAGAATTCTATAATTTATATCGGTTTTTTTTTGAGTCGAATAAAAAAAATCTCCGTTGATTAATGCTATTATTATTATTTTCTTATTATGGAATTCTGAAGTGGATTTTTTCCTTAATAAAAGCATATTAAAAAAGGTGGTAATATTAGATAGTAGCTTCTTTTATTATACGAATGATCTATTTTAGTAATGGTCGTAAAAGCTTCCTGTAGGAATTTCGAATGAAGCTCTGCGATATCATAACCATTAATAATTCTCGATCTAATTAGTTTTTTTTTATCTTTTTTGTTTTTATGGTTGAATTCTCCTATCATTCTTGATTCTCTAATATTTCACGTATAATATGGATTCCAATTATTTGCCTTAAATACATTGAACTTCGGAATAATTAGGGAAAACGCGGTGTCAGAAATAATTCTAAACGGTTTTTCGCGACAATTCCGTTAACAGTCTTCATTATCGAAAAATACTAGCTAGTGAAGTTGTAGCTTCATTGGAACATTGTCGATAAAAATAACATAGGCAGTATATTTTTTTTGAAACAAATGGTTTTCAAGAAAATTTGATTCAAAAAGTTTTAATGTTTATGTTTCTCATGAAACGTGCACTCACTTCCACAGTATCTTTGAGGAAGAGTACGATGTGCGTTTTTTTTTTTTAATGTGACAAGTTATCAATTTCTCCATCGTGAAAAATGATTATTTACCTTCAAGAGCAGCACTGGGTATGGGATACCCGGGGGCCATTTGAAAGTATTTGCCCTTCATAAACGGTTACGTTGAGGGCGTGACTCTGAGCAGAGAAAAAAATTACACTATCCCACTACAGATCCTTTATCGTAGCTATCTTGTGGTGTGCTTATTAACAAAAAAATAGGGGCTATATGTACCCAGTGCTGCTGTGGTGCCAGTGTTTTGTCAATTCATCTAATTAACCTTTTTTGCAAGAATAGTGTTTTTTGATATTGACACAGTTTGTGGTGAGTAAATTATAAACAAATATATTTTCTATAGTATTTACTATTATCATTGAAATCTTCCATTTATCATTTCTTATACATTTATTTAAAAGTTTCCTCCATTTTCTATTGAGCTCAGATCACGGTCTTATAGACAGGTCTTGACACTAGTAGTAGTGGGGTGAACTCTTACGTTGTAAGACTTTAGTTACTAAAATTGCCACAAGGAGCGTCTTAGTAGAGAAGGCCAACTGTGCGAGAAAGAGACAACAGCAACAACTTATTGTTGTTGTCTCTTTCCCGTACAGTTGGTCTCCTCTACTATGACGCTCCTTGTGGCAATTTTAGTAACTAAATTCTTACAAAGCTAGAGTTTACCTCTACCAATGATAGTAAGATAGCAGTGTCAAGACCTGTCTATAAGACCGTGGCTCAGATTGAACACGTGTTCTAGTACTCGCCGTGCGTCTGGAGTAGAATTTTTTTATGAGGTAGCTGATATTTTTGACGACAAAGAGTGTGTAAGTGAGACCGAATCGATCTTTGCAGAGCATTATAAGAAGACTGATCAAGGCGAAAGCGAATAGGAACAGGTAGAAACTGTTAAGAGTAAATCATCAAACAATAACCTCACAAATAGAAGCTTTTTAACACGGTAAAGATTTACCTGAAATCCAAGTTGCTAGAGATTTAATGAATAAAAATTTACTACAATAATAACAATCGTACCACGCTAATTCTCCTCGCAGTTGGCGTTGACTCTGTGAACATACGTCCGTTGATGGCTTCAGCCGCCTGTCGGTAATACAGATTACTGACGCTTATTACAATAATAATTCATAGTCAATTATCAATTAACAGCGAACTTTAATTTTCTACATTCTTGCACAAATTTTTGGATTTATTTTACATTATTAAATCATTTTATCACGTTATAATCCAGTCTCAATACTCTAACCTTAATTTTCGTCAAAAAATGTATCAACAAATGTCAAATTTAATTACGCATGAACTAAGCTAGACCCTACGTTCTCCAATGCACCGCCAACTGCGAGAATTAGTGTGTGATACGATCGTTCTATACGTTGTGGATATTGTCGGACATCATTAGACGGAAAAAGATAATATAAGCGATCAGCCTACGTGTATAGAACATACAACTAAAATTTGTTTTAATTGTTGTCAAAATTTTACTCTGTAATGTCCATCCCCAGTTTAGATTTTAAAGCCAGTTGTCAAGCTATATATAATTTCACTAGATGTTGGTCGGAAAGCAGATGATTCTAGTTTTTTTGAGCTTCGTTGATTCTACAAACGTTAAATATCCATGATTAAGAGTGCTTTATGCATATAGCCTGAAGAAAACGGATACCATTAATAAAAATTATGTAGGGAAAAGACTTTGTTGTAGTGAAAACATTGACGTTATCAATTTATTCTTTATTCTTTTCAAATAATTTGAAGTCATTAATTTCAGTTCCCTGAAAAATTACAAACCGGTCATTGCATATGAAAATGAAATATGATTTTTATGCTCAAAATATAAGCTTGAGCTTTGTGGAGAAGAAATTTTTTCTGAACATTTGCTTTTCCAGGTTTTCGTAAATTGATTGTTTCATACATACCATTGAGAAATGGATGGTGTATGTTGCATCTTGAATCGAATTTTCTTGAAAACCGTTATGCGAGTGAAGAAAAGTAATATCTTATTTTTTGTAGGCAATTTTCTAAGCTACAAATTTAATAAACATTGACTGTTAACGAATTTTTGTGGCCTTTGACCTGGAGAAATACACAAATTCAGCTTTTATTCCCTGAACTATTTATTTTTGTGAATTTTCATTGGCATTAAATTTAATGAACGAATGGTGGATGCGCCGGGTTTAATACGTTCCAAATTTATTGCCTAATATTATAGGAAGTTTTTGAATAGTTTACAACTAATTAATATATAAAGCTGTCGAAATTTGATAGTTATTAACATCAATAAAGTCTGGCGCAGGCCAATATTGATTTATTTGTATAACATATATTAGAAGTTATTCTATTGCAAATAAACTATATATATATATCCCTTATCACAACTTCAATGAGATACTTTATGTTGTATTTGTGATACCTATGTTATCATTTATTGAGTTTGAAGTTGCTATCAATTTAAGTTTTGTTATGTAAAAAGTTTTAGAAACTAGTTTTGAATATATAGAATCCGGCATTTTTATATTGCCATTATAGTGTAACAGTGATCGCGATTATTATATTTTCAAGTAATTGCTAATCTCCATCATTATGAATATTTTCAGTAGAATTCAAAAATTCATAATCGAGTTTTGTTAAAATTCAACTTCAGTTGTGATGAGATAATAACGTCGAATAATTCAATAACTATTGATATTTAACCTATTTTCTCTAAAAATAAATTAAACGTTCTAATTTTTTTTTTTTTAAATCAATTTTATTACCGATATTCTAAATAATTGCGTTTTTGAAATAATTTTATAAAATTTGACCTAAAAATTGGAAATTTCCCAAATTATTCAACCAAAAAATTTCAATCGACTTATCGACAGAAATTTTCTAAACAATCCAAATTCAATAGATGATACTTACAATTACTTATCTCCATCATCAATTCCATACCTTTCCCCTCTCTAATATATAAACACCCATTATATTTTCATATCTTTTCCATTTTCGACTATATTATTATTGTTTTCAAAACAAATTCAACAATATTGATAACAGAATTCTGCAATGCAGATTTTGTTATCATTTCATTTCAATCAAATGAAACCAACGTTGAACACAAAGTTGGAAAGTTCCAAACCACCAATACAATAAAAATAGAAGCCAAATCGGTAATCCAATGATCATTAGTTTTGTCATTGTTTTTGTGGGCATTTATGTAACGGGATTTAAATACGAAAGCTTATATAGGCTTTTGTACCGATCGAGTGGTCGGTTTAAACAACTTGTTCGAAATTCTAGCTAAACACATCAACATGATCTGCATTTAAATTACTTGTTTCACTATTGAGCAACAACAAAATTCATCTCGATCAAATATTATCGAAATAATTCTCAACATTTGTTGTTTTATTTTTTATTTGATACTATTCTGCTCTGATTGGCGATCGTTTATTGAATTAGAATAATACTGTTATTGTTAGGAATTATAAAAATAGATGGATAGTTTTCTCTTTTTAAATAGTCCACGACAAAATTCGATGGAAATTTAATTAGATATAAATATATATATAGTAGCGAAACTTTTTCCACAAATAAAACTCCATCAATCTTTTATTATATTTAAACAGTTTATCGAGTTGAAATTAGAACGAAATATAATTTTAAAGATATATTTATATAAAAGATACGTTTTCTTAGAATATAAACATTCATCTCTGTTTTATGGGGAATTTTACACTTAATTTAACGCAGATTATTATGTAAAGGAACAACTATATAAAAATCACTATTTCCTGAAATTTTGCCATTATATATAGGTTTACATTGAAAATAAAATGAGTTCAAAACTTGGCATCAAACACTATTATCAACTTCAATGCGACACATTCATTTTTATGAAATTTATAGTCTACTGAAATTTCAAAATTAGAAAAAACAGAGCTGTATAATGAAAATAATAATAATGATAGAAATAAATGGATTATTACAGTTATCGAGTATGTTTATGTTTATATTATATATGAATAAAAGGGCCGATTTGGGTGGTAGTCGTTTGTTCAGGGAGCCTTGAAAATTCCCAAGCTCTAAATTGTTTGTACTGAGCTTTTCAAGTGGATACGCCTGCGCTACCTTGTCAAACATAATATTCGCTCCACTGGCTTCGTTGAATAGACAGTGCCAAAGGATTATTATGTATATACATAAATTTATACAACACAGTTATATGAATCTATGGTTTAATATGTACAGGTAGTTGTATTTATGTAAATTGTATTGCTAAGAAGATTGTCCAATTCTATATACATAAATGTTCAAAATATAATCCTCTATATTAAACCACAAAAATCGATTTCATTATTAATTTAAATGAAATTATTCCATTACGACTGAAATGAGTCAACGACATTCAAATTATATATATATACAGTCGAACTCGGTTATAACGTATTCGTCGGGACCGTAAGAAAATTTACGTTATAACCAAGTTTACGTTATAACCGAGTTGGGGAATAACATCTTTTGTTTTTCAAGATTATCAGTAATAGAATAATACTAAATCAAAGTTTTTACATGCTTCTATTTATTCACCACCTCTTGCGATGAGATCAATCACTAATTTTTTCGTTTCTAGAGAGATTTTTACGT
>JAZBGX010003153.1:0-10370 GCA_037414775.1 Zonitis immaculata | reverse complement strand
TAATAAACAACAATGTATAATGTTAATGGTTCACACTTACATTTGATCTCATTTTGAAACACAAATACCAATTCCATTAGATTCTTATTTTCATCCCTCCATTCAAATATTGAAGCCAATTCCCGTAATAAGAAAAAGCACAACTATCATCTAAAAATGTTAAAATTACTTTTTTGGTTTGTGGCACTATGCAGCCAGCAATACAGCTGGCACAAACTATAGTAACACAATCAATACAAAACTGACTGAACCACAGCTTGGTCTACACAGAGAAACTTTATTCTATCTCAAAAAATCTTATTAAAAATAAGAACATACGCTTACTTACATATTTTGCAATTATTTCCCAGGTACGACAAATAAAATATCAAATACAAAGTTCATTGGCTATATTGTAACAAAATCATTATTCTTCTCTCAAATAAAGTTGATTTTAAACATTCTTATTATGCAGTTAGCTCCTATCTCAATTCAATATTCTGCTATCCCCATTCCTTCCAATTTATTTCAATTGCACAGCATTTTTACCATAAATAAAATCCAAATACTTAATCCTTAATAGAAGAGCCATAACATCTGATTCTATAATTTTATAAAAGAAATGAATATCCAACAATACTTGATGTTAATGGTTCACTCCTACACTTATTCTTACTTCGAAATACAGGTCGATACAAACATATACTTTCACCTCTCCATTCAGATATTGAAACCAATTTCTATGAAAAAATAAATAACATTATTTTAGCAAATTGATAATGTAAAACTAAACGTTAGTAAGTAACATTCACAATTTAAACAAAAATTAAAATTTGTCTAAAATTTGATAGGTAAAAAAAAAATTAGGTTATCTATAGTAGTGCCATCTATACAACATGAGCTGAACCTATATTACCAACTTAAAGCTAAATAAGTGATACCAACATAATAATAATCACCATGAAAATTACCAAAAAACAGAAATCTATAATACCGACAAGCATTGCCAACTTAAAATTAACCAAGTGGCATCAGCATAATGAAAATTGACTCCACTTCAAAAAATCATATTATTGATAAGAATAGACGCATACTTACATATTTTGCAATTATTTTCAAGACACAATAGTTACGACAAATAGATCTTCCAAATAATGATTGTTGAAATCACGCTAATCTCGAAAAATTTAACATCAAATAGTAACTTCACTCGTTAAATTATCACAAAATCGTATAATTTTTGGTATCGCTCTAATAATGTTGAATTTACACGTTATTATTACGCAGTTAATTCCCATCTTAATTTATTATTTTGCAATTTCCATTCCTTCAAATAGATTTCAATTCCACAGTACTTTCATTATAACTAAAGTCTAAATATTCGATGCTTAATGGAAAAATTGTAGAATCAGATTCTATAAATAGATAAGAAAAATGTATATCTAGTAATGCTCAATGATAATGGTTTACACTTACATTTATTCTTAATTCGAAATATAGATCGATACAATACATCCAAATTCCATCAGATTCTCACAATTAGTTGTATCTCTCCATCTAATAATCGAAGCCAATTCTCATAACAAAATTAAGCACATTATTCCAAAAATCACTAAAGTAAAATTAACAATCAAAATTTAAACAAAAATGAAAAATTAATTTTTCTAAAATTTATATTGAAAGTATAATTAATTAATTTAATTACTAATATTGCGTATTTTTCCATTCAAATTACTTGATCTAAGAATTTGTACTTTAATTGCAGTAACTTTGAGTATGAAAAAAATTGAACAAATTCAACACAATTATCAACTTGATTGAGTCTCATTTGTTATATCAATTTGTTGTTCGTTTTGTTCTTGTTGAGAATTTTGTAATTTGGCCTCTAATTCAGCCCAAGGATCTTCCAAAAACGATGGATGTACAAATTTCGAAATATCACCATCTCTCTACATACGAACATAATACAAAAATTACAACACAAAAATTCTAAATAATAATAATAATAGTAATAATAAGAATACCTGTAAAGATCGATTTGAATTGGAATAACTATTTCGTGATTTGAAATTATTATTAGACCAACGATGATTCCATCGACGATTAGGTGGATAATTTCTTGGTGTATTTTTATAAAATTTCGATTGTGGACTACTATAATAGCTCGGTACGAATTGGTTTGATTGTGGTGAATCATTGAATGATAAAAAATCTGGATTATCCACCAAAATTTGCGATGTTTCTTGTTGTTGGTCGTGTTGTTCTGTTGTATTGAAATTAACATAACCTGTATTCGTATTATTCCGCCAGGATTGATTCATTTTCGTTTAACAAATTAAATTTCCACAATTATTAAATAATAATATCTATCCCAAAGAATTATAATAAACTTTTATATTTTTTCTATAAATTTGAGGTTAAGAGTGTTGTTTGTTGTTCTAGTAATTTCAGGCTGGTAGTAAAATTCCCTAGATTGACCGGGAGAATTCAAAAAAAATCTTTGAATATTCAGGAATTTATTGCATTTTACACAAAGAAATCAGTGTTTAAATACATATTTACAATTAAATATTACAAGTGTATTCACAACAATAGTGTAAAACATATAAATGATGAAATTAAATTGTTTTAATAGAAGGCATTAAGAATCACAGTGATTATTATAGAAAGAATGAATGATAGAATTGTTGTGTAATGGTGTCCTTATTTTTTATTATCTTTGACTATTTCAATAATATAATAATAATAATAATAAATTTGGACCAATAAATGCTCTAGACAATAAGCCTTTGGACCCGTTTCAATAAAGCCAATTCAATTAATTTGATAATTCAATTGAAATTTATAATAACAATTAGAAATGATGATAGTTTTAGTATTCGTATAAAATATAGGTATATATTTTTATTTATTTATAAATATCCAGGAATATACTACAAGTTATATGAGAATCACTAACAAAATTCACCGATTAACATTCATAATAATAGATAATTAAATAATCGAGGAAGTTTACATTATTTGTAAATAAATATTTCACAATTAACTACCAAGTGATAATAAATAATCGAAATCTAATAATTATAATTTTATTTCCAATTAAAGTTGAGCAATAAGTGATCGTTGATTAATAGGCAAGTGTTGGAGATATTCAATTGATGCACACAACAGCTACAACTAAATAAGTCCCCATTCTTAATAAGAATTATTGACAATTAATTATTTATCATAATTTGAGTTTTTGAATAAAATGGTTGATAATACATAATTACAAAATCACACTCCCTAAATACTATATAGACTATAATAGATAATAAAAGGACCGTTATCCGTTCGCGAATTCATATGTAATATTGGTCCCTATTTTGGGTTTGGTTTAGTCGAACTGCAATTTTAATTTAAACCCATCGAGAGCACCTCAATATCCGTAATAAATCACGGTTGATATCCGGGCTTTATCACTTTTTATATTTGTCTAGTTTAAAATTCCAGACATTGGCACGATTAATTCGTTTAGTAATTTTCAGTAGATTTTCGTAGATTTTATTGCTCTTTAAATAACGAAAATGTTTATTAAAGAAAAAAAAAACCACCATCACATCACTAGAAAATAATTATATATACGAAAGATTTTCAATGATCCTGCGAGTTATACTCAAGGAAGCACTGTGTTTCACTGGCCGCATCATCTCTTTCATCATCTTCGGGTGGCGATGGTCCTGATACGGATAATGTTGGTAATCCAAAGTGCTTCTCTTCTAACGATATATTATCAACACTTCTAGCTTTACGGCATAAACGCGAAATTGAACCGTGACGTCGGAAGAATTCTTTCGAATCGAAACCAGGTCCACTGTTCGATACGAAAATTGCTGAATTAATACGAGGCCGTTGTTTACGGATTTGATGATGTTGATGATGATATGGTATACCAGGCTTAACAACAACAACAACAACAACAATTATCGTTTACATAATGTAATTATCGAAAGTTATAATTTCGACTTGAATTAGTAGCGCGCGATTGAATCAAAACCGCATAATTATCAATTCAAGTCAAAATTATAATTTCGTATTTATCAAATTTTGATAAGCAATAATTTGAAAAACAATGCAGCAACTAATCAAACTTGATCACGAAATACTTATTGTATTATATATATATATATATATTTTTCCGATTGTAATTTCTATAAGAATTGGAATTTATTTATATAGGCACAACGAATATTTGCATGTGACCAAAATCAAAATAAACGCGTGCGAATAGTGGCTGTAACAATAAATATACAATAACGATACAAATTAATAGACATTTTTTTCTAAATAAAACAAAAAAACAAAAAAAAACCAATTCCAGCAATTTTATTATTAAATTTGAATCAATAATCATGTGTCAATTAAAAATCTTTTCAAATTGTGTTACGATTCTAGTGTTTCATGCTATATATTTATTTTATAAAACGAAGCACTATATAGTTAAGAGAAATAATGATGATGAATTTAAAACTGCAAATGGTTGGTGCTTCGTATTATATTTCAGGGTGCTGCATTTGTGAGCATGCTATATCAAACACAAGGTTCTCTTTTAATAAATTTTGTAAAAATTTCCACTAAAAAAAATATATATATATATATAGAAAATAAAACATAACGGGAAATGGTGGATGCGCCGGGCGAACTTGGAACTTTATCCCCCCATTTATATTCTAATTTTATTATTATTAATTAAAAATACAATTAAAATTAAGGTTAAGTTTAGAATTCCTTGTGTCTTGCGATTATAAATGCTAAAATGGAACAAATATAAAAATGGTAAAAGCTTGTCGAAATATTAAATTAAAATTGTGCTCGACTTTAAATTAAAATAATTATTGATTTTTTTGTTTTGTTCTGTTAGGTGAAATTTATTCGACTATCCACTTACTGATGATGGATATGCCGATGATGTTGACGATTCTGGTAACTGCTAGGTACAATCGGCACGATGTAGTAGTGCAAATTGACAACCGCAATCGCGCGATTCTCGCGTAGGTCTTGAATAGGCGAAACATTGATCCCACATGCAGCACCCCTAACAACACATAAAAGAAAACACCAGACCTGTTAAAATTGTTATTGAAGCGATGATACTAAGCAGCGGTTTAAAGTCGTGAATTTTATTAAACTTATTTATTAAAAATACTCCCTCAAAAAAAAAAACAAACACTTACCTGATCTATGTTGCAGTCTGTAAATGTTTAGCACTCTTTATAGTCCGGGAGCTGGCATTAAAATAGTGCGAGAGTTTTGTCAAGGCTTTCTAATTAATTTCACACCTTTCCCAGCATCCTAGCATCACTAAAACACTAAACTCTTGCACTTTTTCGACACCAGCTCGACAAATCATACTGATATAGATATTTTCTATTATTTATTTATTTTATAAGTATAGAAGAAAGTTTGCAGCCAATATTCGGAAGCATTGGAAACTTATCAGAAAAAAAAACAAAACACCAAACTTACTTGATGATAATCGTTGTTATTATAAACAGGAGGAAGCTCCTCCTGTTGGGTGCACTGTAAAAAGAAACAAGAAAAACATCTATACACACAACTACTGAATAATCGCGAACAAAAAACAAACAAACACCTTCGAATTTACGAATTTCAAATCGATTTCTAATCGACACATTGTCCAATTAATTCAATCAATGAATTAATTAATAAAAAAACAAAACAAAAACAATTAACAAACAAATTTAACAACAGATTGTTTGGATTTCGTTTTTTTTTTTTGGTTGAAATTTTGTGCGACTAAATCGAACCTCCTCATTAATATTAATTGTTGTCAATTGGATTCAATATCCGATAAATTGTCCATTTCCATTATAACTCCACAAGTACAAATCGGTTGTATAGGACGTGATAGAATTCGTTTATGATTTCTTCTCTTGCACTAATAATTTCATTTATTACCGGACAATAATAAAAATAATCGAAAAGGAAATAATAACAATAAAAAATTTAAGAAAAAAAACAAACAGATCGTTACATTTCCAAGTTAAATGCGAAACAGGTGGAATTACATAATTACGATTACAAAATCGCAATTTATTTGTAAATAAGTGGAATATTTTGAATGCCAAGATTAGAATTGGAAATATTTCTATATTCAAACGATTGCATCGGGTAAAGTCTTCTTATTCTATAATTTATGAAAATTCCCCTTATTAGAAATTCACAAATAAACCAGTAATTATTTATTAATACCCCACTAATTAACAACAAAAATATGAAGGATTTATATAATCCAACTTCCTCAACACGCTAATATTAAATGATATTGAAAATAGAATATCCAACACATTAGAAAATTTGCTATAGAAAATTGCTAATTGTCTTATTGTTAGCTTTTGGAAATTTTTATCGAGCATATCCTTATCCAGCCTAAATTCAATTCAATCCAATTACTTCATAGTTGAAAGGATGCCCATTATTAATCATCCCAATATTGAATTTTACAATTTAAAATTAATTAGTCGAAATGGTGGATGCGCCGGGCGACGATTATATTTTATTCCATCTAATTATTATTATCAATCATTGAAAATAGTGAATTTTATCAATTTTAAACCAATTGGAAGAGTCTATTCTGTTAAACTAATAATAGTTTTATTTATGGAAGACATCATTTGCAATTCAATTGTTTGTAATGACTCGCTTTGAAAATTCTCTTGTTATGAATTTAATTAGTTTAAATATAGAATTATCGTATTTATAAGTTGGCAATAATCTTGTTGCAAAAATTCATTAATCAACAAAATAAACAAACAATTGATAAGAGTCTTTTGGACGTATTGTTGATGAATATAAATATAGAATGGAAATGTAACGATTTTAAAATAATTAGATTGATTTGGTGAGATAATAATCACCTGTGGGCATAGTTGGTCGCCAGAATGATGTGTACATGTATTGCCTGATGCAACAGCAGCAGCACAAGCTGCCGTTCCTGGTACTTTCAATTGTTCTTGTTTATAATCAGGCTGATATGGTAATAGCATACGAATTTTACCCCAACGATTGAAAAATAATGCTATAGCAGCTACCCATACAAATAATACCAATAGTACAATACCAATTTCAACGCCACGCACCTAAAAGAAGAATATTTTTGCTTATAGATTGTGAAAAAATTCGAAAATTGAAAGCCTAATATATAATTTTTTTTTACTATATTCTACAACTGTTACACAACAATTCTATTGGGAATTTATATAATGTTCCTGTCTCATTTAGGAAATTTGATCAACTCGAGCTTCTCTTTGGAGAGCCAGCTCCTTATTCAGCGAGTCTTTGAAAAACTGCGTTTTTTCACCTCCCAAAAATTCAAGCAACTTTTCTATTCAATTCAGAAGCTTCTAATATTATTATGTGTTTCCTCTCTGTGCAAGTTTGTAAATTTTCAATATTTCAAACTTTATTTTTGATAAAAAAAAAAAAAAATTGCTTGAAAATCCAATTTTCTTTCAATTTTTGTCAATAAATAACAATTTAATTTAGCTTGTTGATTATCGAATTATAATTACCGTTGAACTAGTTTGCGGATATGTATAATCGGGTATATCGGCTGAATTTTGCGATGTTTCTTTCGTTGATGGTGGATCAGTTGAGAATGTTGTTGCCATTGGATCTTGTTGTGGTGACGATTGTGGTGGTTCTAGAATCATAAAAGAAAAATTGTTATTTTAATTAATAAGAAAAATGGCATAAAATTCCAATAAAATTGTAGAATTTTTTTTTTTTTTTTACCTAATGTACGGAAGACTATTGGTCTACTTCTATATTTCTTACCACCCCAAACAGCCGCCACAGTAACTTGATATTGTGTATCGGCTTTTAGGCCACTTAATGTTACAGCATCAGAATTGCCGGCAACCACCGCCACCACTCTGTAACTATAACAGTCTCTGTTCATTCAAGTTATACTCGAATTTATTTAATAGAAATATAGTTATAATATTAGGACATTTTTATTGATTAAACTATTGATTTGAACAATTTATTTCCATTTGAATTATCTAAATAATAATCATCAAAGTTTCCAATATTTCATTAAAAGTTTCGGAAATAATTCAAGCTTTACAACATTTCTAATTATAATCTTCGAATTTTTATGATCGATTCCATTGGATAAGTAGGTTATTTTGTTTTTTTTTTTCCCTATTATTCGGCTGTAAATATTTCATTTAATATCGATTTTATATAGGTACCTATCGTAATTAAATAAATATATACATATATCATTACATAATAATAATAATAATAAATAAATAAATAAATAAACGCTATTATAAATGATTCAATAAATAATTATATTCGACGAATTGGTTCACTAAATTTGTACGATTGGACAAATAGTTACTTTAACACTTTCGAAAGAAATTTCTCCCTTATTCCCAAGCTATATATACACCCCAAGGCTTTGAGGTATAACTATACACTATAGTAAGTCTCTTTCAATACACAGAACTGCGGCCAAATCAGTAACCCTAAGGGTGTTAGGTCGATTTGTTAGTTCAGATCGTTACCGATTGAAAATAAAATATCAAAAATATATTTATTATTCGATAAATTATTTCGCTTCCAGGCTGTTATTTTTGTTCTGTTCTATTATTTTCCACTATCTATAGACAATATAAAAATAAATCTCAAGATAATAAAAGGTAATAAACTCACTTTAATATTATTAATTTCAATACGGCAATTCACTATAATAATGAACCGTCTATATTGTACAGATTTCTAATTAAACGTCAAGATACTTGCCCAACACAAAGGATTTATTATTGATTATGTCTTATTGTTAGCAAATGGGGAAGTTTCGGAGGTAAAATCGTTATCAACAGAATCAAATCAGTGAACTTCAATCGGTGGGTCGTTTTAAATTGTGACGATATAGTTTTGAATTGGTTAATTTTGTTGGTTCGGATCTAATTTGAAAATTTTCATCTGATTTGGAATTTTAGAGGAAAAATTGGACATAAGTTTTTTTTTTTTTTTGGGAATAACTTTACGATTGTTTTTGTTTTAAACTAATAATTCCGTTTATGAGTTCTTTATGTTTACGATTATTGAGTTCCTATATAGAGAAAATTCATAACTTTGTTGAAAATACGACCACTTAAAGTTTGATACTTTATAGTTACGAAATGGAAAATAAAATGTAAAAAGTTTAATCAAAACTAATAAAATTTAGAACATAATTTCGGATTATAATAGACGATAAGGAAAATTCACTTTTATAAATTCTATCGATATAAAAACCACAATTTCAATAGCAGCTTAGAATTCTACAAAACGGATTTCATAAATAGTTTATCGTCGATGATGGAGGTCTCGTCAATTGTTATAAATCGAATCAAAAAAATCTGTCCAGATCAGCCTATAATAATATTTAAGTTCCGCTCTTAGTATATTGACTTGCTTCTTCTTTAGTTTGACGGTTAACCTTCCAAGTAGTCATTTTGTTCGTGTAAAGTTCCTTGTTGAATCATCTGAAAATTGCTGTATACGATCTCTCTGTTCTCAGCTAAATGTCTACGTTATACTCTACGTATTTTTTTCCATTCTCACCGGTATCGGGCATGGATGGTCGTCTTACCTAATGATACAATCAAGAATTTATTTCGAACATTTTAGAAGTAGGAAAACTTGAATTGATGAAAATATTCAATAAACGTTCCAAGTATTTTCTACAATAATTGTCTTTGATAAAAAATCAAGCGTATTGAAAATCTGATTGTCTGTTATTAGTCGATAATAATTGAAGGAAAAAAAAATATATATACGAACGATTTAATTAAACTTTACTATCGATTAATTCTATTTCTGATAACAATAAATAGCATTTTTAATGTTATTGATTTTCATATCTATATATATATATATAGAAGTTTCGTTTTGATTAAGAAAAACTATATTTCGTCATAGTCGATTGTGGGTGCCTTTTGTATTTCTAAATAAATTCGGATTAGCCATTTGCAAATTTCATCAACTCAAACCTTTCTGAATATATATACTTACACTAATAATGTATTCAGAGCACGAGACTAACGAAATAGTGGAACTAAACAACAACACGAAATGTCGACATTAAATTCATGATATCAAACTGGTAGATTCGAAACATTTCCACAATATGGTTTATAAGCCATTAGGATTTCAATAGAAATTGTTGTTATTGTATCAATTAAAAATAACTAAACAAATTGTTTATTGTAAGAAATTAAGGAATAGAAAAATAAAGAAACATTCATAGTAAGGTCGTGAAAAAATTTGGAAATTATTTCGAGAAATAAAAATTTGGCGGATGCGCCGGGCTAAAAAACCCCAATTATTTCGATAAC
>JAZBGX010003150.1:0-10379 GCA_037414775.1 Zonitis immaculata | reverse complement strand
CTAACTTTTCTTTCAGAATACTCCAATACTAATTGAAGTTGGCGTCTATATACGATAAATCGAATTGAATCGAATCGAATTACAACCTATAATAATAAAATCATGGCTACTTACTCAAATTATATTATGATTTATCTTTATTAAAAAATATATATATATAATTTATAAATTCGTTATTTAAATAATACATCAATCTTATTGTCCTAGAAATTCTAGATAAAATGGCAATTTTTAAAATGGCCCCTTTCTCGCATTGACCTGTAAAACCTTTCCATTAACAACTGATAAGTATCAAGGCAATTTCACAAAAAAAAAGAAAAGATTAAAACAAAATAACAAAATGAAATAGAGGTGCGTGATAATATAAAATTAATTTTTGATAACAGAATCATATTTTGTTACTGATAATTTGAAAATTGAATTAATTAAAAATACGAGTCAAAGAACTAATACATACAATATTTTAATTATTTTTTACTCCTCCATTTTATTAATAATAATTATTATGAGTATTGGTAATAATATTAATAATATGAAGAAATAGGATAAAGTCCAAGAACCTGTTAATTTTTCAAAATAATGCAGATGAATGTTGGCCGGTGACGATAAACCACCCTCCAGTGGTCGTAGGTTATCAATGATAAGGTCTCACTCAATACAATGAAAAATTGACGTCACCGGTATCATTAAAACACACCAATATATCCTATAAGTATATAGACATTTTTTTTTTTTTGTATATACATATATTTTAATTATCTATCATACAGGAAACTGAACATGAGTGATATTAATTCAACGATAATATTATTATTAAAAATAATTAAAGTGAACGAGAAAAAAAAACTATTGTTGATTTGATAAGAAAATCTCAATTGTCACAATTTATATCAAAATACACAAGGGATGAATTTATAATAAATAGGATTATTTTAATCTTCTTATCGGTTCTGGGTAGTCGTTTGGACAATTGTTAAGTATAACGGAAAAATTAGATATTTTTTCATTAATAATTCTAGTTTATTAAGAATTTTATTGTTTAGAATTTTAATATTGAAATTATTGAGTTTTACAAAATATACAGATAGTCGATAAATTTATTATTAACTGATAACCATGAACCTATTTTCCAACGTAATTTTTATTCATTCATTTTTTTTTTAATAACAAATTACAAAGGCTTATTTTATCATAGACGATTTTGATTGGATAGAAATTGAATAGTCCAACGTACAATTAATAATCATAATTATAATTTATATTTAATTGAAATTTTATTTTCTATTGCCAATATAACCTAATTAATCACGATAAAAATCATGGAAATTATTTCAAATTCTATTTATTATTCCAAATAAATTGGTAATAATTATGTATAGTCGTCCCATAATGCGACTCGCACAAATCAAACGGATCAATTATCGATTGCCAATAAAACATTCTCAACCACACTAAATGATCCAATCAGATTTTTCAAAATTCATTTTATCAAAAGTAATATTGAATAAAAATACTTAATTTGAAAAAAACATAAGCAAATCTAATGCAAATGATTCTTTATATTTAATTAAAACATATCGATAAGTCCAATTTGCAGCGAAATTATTTCTTTATGAACTTTCATATTAAACAATAAAGCAAAAATCTATGGAAATTCTTTTTGTTTATCTGCAAAGATAGGATTTCTCGCACCTAGATGGACACATTTTCGAATATCACGTTTTAGTATTTCAATAATTCAAAGAACTCCATAATGCATCAATTACTAAAAAAAATTTAAACGAACTTCCAAAGTTCACAATGACAGGAATTTGATTCGAATTCTATTTAAATTCCAATTTTATTATAATTAATTCAGCATTACTAACAATAAGAATTATTGACAAAAATAGGTGCTCACATTATCTGTTAATGGATGCTGCTGGAAGAAAAATGATTCAATTCACATGGGACAGAGAATGTCAAAATTTGAGTCTAGGACTTACAAAGTAACAAGATAAAAAATTAAAAATTCAATAAATAGAAACCATCGTTAGCAATATTGTTTAAACTGAGGAATATAACAACTTTTGACCGCAGCAAGAATAAAGTCGATTAAAATGCACAATAGAAATTGAGGGAAAAAAAGAAAATAAATTATTTTGCATTGCTCCAGGGTCTGCGGAAGCATGCCATCCAGGGGTGCAGAAATTTCAATTTGTCCAAGGAATTGTTAACGCAGACGAATGTATGAAGATTTTAGACAAATTCTCGTGACCAATAATGGCAAAATAACTAATTGCATGTCAAAATTTGCCTTTGAATAAAACGGGGCAGGATTTCATATTTGAAAGAAGATTACAAAATTGATGGAGGACCGGCATGTATTTCTTTTAAAATGGATTTCGAATAGTCCCGATCAAAATAAATTTGGTGTGAGATGAAAAACGTCTCCGGGATCATCCAGCTAGAACAATTAATTAGTCAATACTATGTCTTGAACAATTTTAAATGTAGTAAAATTTTGGAATAATATTAGAGATCATTCACAATTGAGAGAGCATGGGCGGAGCTAAGTCTTAGCGTCCTCCGACCACCATACCTCTCACCTCAGTACCCTACTAGACTATGAGGTGCGGTTTATCGAGGCTTTCAAGATTTAGCTCCGCCCATGCCCTCCCAAATGTACATCTTCTATACGAATTTTTGCAGTTTGGTTCATCTTTTGGTTCTGTTACCAGATTATAAAAATTAACGTTTTTAGTGCCTAATCAAGTTGTATGATTTTATAAAGGCCCTTAAACGCATACACAAGAGCCACGCACAATGTTATTTTTTTTTAGTTCTACCAAATTAAATATTGGTCTTTTTATCATTTAATTCCAATATCTGCAATGGAGCAAATTTAATTCAAAATCTACTAACGTTGCAATTACATAAATTTATCAAAGTTTCACATCAATTTGATAGAAAAAAAAGTTGCGCTGCATTACACAAGAAACATTGATATAGTGTAGAGCTTCTCTTGTATGTTTTTCTGAGCAAGTTATATGCCCTTGAAGTCTCAAAAGAATATTTTAGAAATTATAAATATCCAAATTAAAATAAGCAATGATAAAGAATAGTCACAAATTCAAAAGTTTCATAAGTAATTTTAATTAAGACAACGTGGCAAAAGTCATTACGGGACGACTATACAATTATAATAACAACAACCACAATTTTAGTTTCCAATACCGGTAATTGAAGTTAAATAACAAATAATCGATTTAAAGTTTAATTAAAATTCTAATCAAAACTATTTTATCTAAATACATGGTTAATTCAAATCGATTATTTTTCATTGAATTGTTTACCAAGAATTTATTTAAAAGAATTTAAACCTTGGCCCCAAAAAACTACCACTTACAACATATGTATGTCATTTCGATAAATTTACCTGATCCCTAAATTTTTTCTGCAGATGTTGAGTGCGAAAAACCTGAAAATTCAACATCTGGGCATATAAAAATTTTATTATCCACTAGAGTTTTCTATTATAGAAATGAGGGTGAAAATTTTTGATTCGATCGAGAAATTCGTTATATAGTTATAACATAATATAAGAAACATGTGCGAAATCTAAACGTAAACAAAAACATCCCCACCCCCTAAATTATATACATATATCTATAACGTATAAAGATGGCGCCCTTTACGAAAACACATGTTACAAAAATTCAAACTATCTATTTTTAATTTATTAATTAAGGTGCTATTTAGTTTCATATTAATTTAAATAAAATGACGGGAGGAAATTGCGGTATCCGATTGTTATCACAAATAAATAAATAAAATTGTCGTTACCTTTTCGTTGTGGTTTTGCTTGTTTTCGTCGTCCTTTTGGTCCACACGTTGATTTCGTTGCCATTATTTCTAAATAATTTTCGATAGGCGCCCATCAAGCACCCCAAAAAAACTACTAGAACGTCAACACAGTAAACAAAAAAATTAATAAATAATACACAGTGGGCGTTACGATTGTTCGAAATTTCAGAAAAATATAATTTTTAAACACTATCTATAACTATTATTATTAATATTTAAGCACAGTCACATTTATTTTTTGTTTTTTTAGAATTATTATTAAAATTACCGTTTTTTAAATTATTATTTTACGTGAACGTATAACGTGGAGATAACCTCTCTATCGAGCAACACATACACACACCCCCAGCTAGCGCCAGACTCATGGAACGGTACCTCTCTAGCCCGCGGCAATAAATATGATTGCCTTCTCGCCATTGGTCACAGCAACTAAATTCTGATTGGTTGCACCTTTACAGGTCTACTCCTACCTGTGTCTTGTTTGATAGAAAGAACAACACCTACCTAACACAATAAACACCGCGAACTTAACCTTCGAATTGTTGTTGTTGTTTGTTGTTGCTCTTCTATCACAACCACTAACAGGTGACTAGTAAATCCACTAAAGGTTACTACAGTGCCGTACTTTTGACCAATAACCGGAAATAATTTTAAAATTAAAAAGAACAAAAGACTATAATCAAAAAAAAAACCAACAGCTGATATTAAACCGACATTTTTCTATATAAACAGTTCAATAATACTAAAAAATATATACAACGAACGAACAAAACGAATCATAGACGAACATTGGCGACTGGAATATATTGGATATATACACGAATACGGCCATGCTGTTAGAATAACAAAGAAAAAAGCATGAGTATTCACTAGGCGGGAATTCATTCAAAAGAATAGGCGGAGAATTGTAGTTGTCAATAATTACAACTGAGAGCGCCACTTGACTGTATAGAAATTCTAAATAGTCGATAAAGTAGTTCGTAGGTTGATTCAAAATGACATATTACTGCGACATCTGCTAATCCTTGTTGTAATCTCATTGTCAGTTGAGAACTACGAAATGGAACGAGTAAGGGATGATGAATTTCTGACCTAACAAAGAAGAAATAATGCTAATCATAGGAATTAATATCCTTTCCTCACAAAATTTCTTTGTAAATCCTTGAGTTTGCATACAACCGACGTTCGAGTACTAAGGTACCTTCTTTGTTGGCGTTTGTTTGTTAGATTGCATGAAAATTGGAAACTTCTTTCTTCCTAACATCAAGATTTGTTAGACATCACTGTGTTTTGTGACTGGGCACGTCGTCCCAATAAAACGAAATTGTTTTCTTTCCAAGTAATTTTTCGCCAATTTTTTGCTTCCGTTAAGTTATGTTATGATTTATGATATAAGAGAAATAATCATATGTCTCATAGATTCTTACTCTTTTCACTATGCATCACTAACAGGAATCCTTATGCGTTCCAAGATTTGTTTTTTCCTTATTTGTCCAGTATTTTGATTAAGCAACTTTTTTTTTCGATATAACTATCAGCAATCTCAAATAACGCTATGATTTTAATTGGTGACCAATCATCGATAGCTTTATGGATTTTTTTGGACGATTTCTTTAGTCGTAGTCGATTTTCGTTGTCCAGGGCGCACAGTATCTTGAGTGCTCGCTCGGCAACTTGAGATTGCTCTATCACGGCTCAGATTTCCATAATTAAAAACGAGAAAAACTTGATGATTTGAAAAAAATAAATTATAGAGCAAGATTAAATTGACACAAGATGATGATGTGAAATGTTCAGGCTATATAAAAAAATAGGAGCCCAAAAAGGGCATATGGTCAAAATTATTTCTTAGGGGGGGCGGAAACCTCGTATAAATTATAGCGTTTTTTCTATCAAAATTTTTGATTATCGAACAATATGCAATAGAGTATGTCCCCCCTATATTGGACAATAGATGAAATATTGGACCGTCAGTTGACAATTGACAATTGAAATCGTTAGATGGCAGTAAAATGTCGTTGTCGATTATAGTGGCAAATTCAAAATTGAAATTTTAATTATCGATAGAACATTATAAAAAAATAATAAATAGATGATCATATTATTACATTTTATTTCAGAAATATTGAACCTACATTCCTTTCTATATGATTCAATTAAATGCAAATCGTTTTTTTTTCTTTAATTTTCATTAAATAACTATATAACTACTTTTTATCAAATTATATTTTTCAAGATTACCCTTTTTTAAGTTTCAATTATTTATTATTATTTTTTTTTTAATTTAAAACGGGTAGATACATTTATTATTATTATTCAATTCATTTAATTAATTTATTCAATTAGTTTATTTTGAGGAAGCAATCACTTGTATAATAATTATTTGAATTTAATAATTCTTTTGTTTTCTGCTTTGTTTCTTAAATTCATTTATAATATTTTTTAAAGAAAATATTATTATCATTTTAAAAATTAAAGCAATAATTATTGTGAAATGAAAATGGCACTTGCTAATTTTTGACAAATATATACAAATATAGCATTCATCAATAAAAATTATAATAACAAATGGTAATAATTATACTAATAATAATTGAAAATTATCTCACTATCATTGAGAAATTGGAAAGCTTTCAATAATTATAAACTAACTGTAATTCAATTTTTACAATATTATAATTATTTATTATTTAATTTAAACTATTCAATTTTCACAATACGAATAATTATGAATAAGTCCTTCATTTTGTTATACATTTCGTTAAATTGATGTTTTAATTCGAGTGTATTATTTTGCCACAACTTATTTTTAATAAGACGAGATATGTTCTCTTTACACTTGAAGGAAATTATTTTTTTTGGAAATTATACGTAAAATATATCACAATTTATTTTTAAAACAATTAAAATTAAACACACTGATCGACATAATTGGAAATTAAAACTAATTAATTAATTAATTATTATTATTATTTGGAACAAATCAATCACGTCGATATTATTCTTAAAATAGTACATGAGCACTTTCAACATCATATAATCACATTATGTAATAATTACATTTATTAATACTTTACAGATGTATTGCTATAGTTGTTTATTAATTATTTAAATTTTTAATAATTGTTATTATTATTAGTTTCATTAAATATTGAAGCAAATTTTATTTTTGTTAATTTAGTAATTGTGTTTGACTTTTATTTATTCGGTTGTGCGTTAATTTATCGAGGCTTTAACTATTTTTTATTTGAGTTTGTTTTGTTTTTTAATTATTTCGTGCTTCAAAACCTCCCTCTCTCTTTATCTTTTAACATCATCTTCTACAATAATCTAAGCTAATAATAATTATTATTTTCAATGATTTCAAGCAAATCTTTGGTATTTTGTGAAGAATTAAACAAATACCTGTCAACTATTTGCCGTGATTATATTTAAAAATAATCAAGTGATATAATTTGATATTAAAGATCAAAGAAACAGGTATTTGTGATCAATTAGAAATTAAATGTGATTTGTGTTTCTATCAAATAATTCGCTTCAATGCTTGTTGGTAGTTTTCAAAAATTTTGCAAAGAACAAAATTCTAGAATGGGTTGTTGTCAGTAGACCCATGAAACTGGTATCCATTGTGGTGTTGTTTGGACACGTTCAATAGCAGCTTCCAATGCTGCTATTGTTTCATCAATATCATTATTGGCAATTGTTAAATCGAAATAATGCCCATAAGCTTGACGTAACATATCAGATTCTTTGGCTAGTCGTTCTAGACTGCCATCATACTAAAATGGAAGTAGAAAATAATTATCGAACAATAATTTCATATTTTTATTATTTACATCTGCGATGTTTTGTAGCGCCGGAGCAGCAATGAACACAACATATGGTGAGAACTCAGCTGTACGTAATACTTTTAATGCTTGTGGTTCAACATCAAGTATAGCCATTTTGCCTTCTTGATGTATTTTACGGATGGTATCTAATTTTGTTCCATACATAGCATCTTCATGGGTTCCTAGAATTTTTTGTTTGTTAAATCAATCAAAATACAAATCTCAACGAAAAATGCACACCATATTCTAAATACTCATTTGCAGCAATGTCAGCCATCATTTCATCATGAGAAACAAAGAAATAATTTCTACCATTCTCTTCATCAGCACGTGGTGGTCTCGTTGTATCTAAAAAAAAAGCAAAAACAGAAATTATCGAGAATTTTTTACTTTTAATCCCATGAAAATTACGTGGTATTGGATATGCATATTGATCTGGATGTTTTGCTATTAAAGTATTTTTAATATGCCGTCTACCAACACCATGGGCGCCTAATAATACCAATGTCTTCCGTTGAAATGCTGGATCAGTCACTGTAATTATAAATAAATATTTTTAATATTTGGCGAAAAGAAAAATCATTATTGTAGCTTACTTGGTAATTTAACAACTTCCTCATAAGTAACTAAATCCAATTGATCGAAAACAGCATTATGTTTCGCCAAATATTTATCCTTGTATTGTTTTTTCTTTCGTCCAAATATTGAGCAATTGACTAAAAATTTATGATAAAAATAAATTTTATAAATTCTAAAAATTATATATTATTTTTATTTTTATTTTTTTAATCGAACATCAATCGTGCAATTATTTATTTTAATAATTATTTATTTTAATCTATTTCTATTATTTAAGAGTTTTGTTTCTTCCCAGCAGATCACAAAATTATTTGTCTACTAGGAATATTCAATTAAATATTATGAAAAAAGATAATGGATACTATCAAAAAATCCTCCCGATAATAATAATTTCCAACAGCATGCTTATTTCTTATGACAAAAACCAAAAAAAAACAAAAACCAAAACTTAAATACTACTTAAATTTTTAGGCATCAATATACCTGTTGTACCATCACAACCGTTAGTATGAGAGGAACATCCTTTCTCCACGTCTAGCATTCAACAAAAATACAGGTTCACACCAAAAAAATTATGGGATTTAAAAATTATTAGTAAGTTATTAATTAGTTTTTGATTAGTTTAGTCGATTTTTTTTTAACATAATTGTCAAACACGATAAACATGCAATTTTAATTTTTCTAGATTAATGAAGGTGAAAATTTTGACTGATAAATAACGCGTCATAGATAATAAAGTATAGATCTCAACTGTCTTATATCTATCGAAAAAAGCTCATATTTCTGAGGATAAAATGCTTTATTATTCTATTTTCTAGACAAAGAACACCTTTTCTCCTTAAGTTCTAAGAGAAATATTGAATTTTGAATACAGAACAATTTCTAGAGCTTAACTCCAGAATTACTATTCTCCTAAGAAAATCATATTCCAATATTGGAGTTATCCATAGAATATATTTTTTTCAAAGCTGAATTTAGAAAAAAGTAGTCTTATGAGGCAATAAATAAAATCATTCCTCTATTTGAGTCATGGATAGGACATAGTTTCTTCTCTATACACATGACCTTTATTACTGAAATCTGAATAGAAAATATCATCAAATTCTAGGCAGAATAAATATTTTGCGTCAAAATTTTAATTAAGCACAACAGAAAGGCTCCTGGCTTCGACGATGAAAATGTTCTCTACATTATAAAAAGAAATGGCTTCCTACCATGAACGCAGAAAACTATTTTAACAGATAAAATCGTCTTATCTTGTGGAGAAACGCAGCTATCACTCTCAAGCTTTGAGAAGGATACAATTTGTATGACTGAGTACAAATCCGTTTCCACTTCTAAGGTCTGAGTAGACAAATTAAACGAAATGGTTCTTGCATTTGTATTGTGAATAGAAAGCAGTCTCTTCCTCTGTGCAGTTTCTTGCTTCAATTACAAAAATGTTCTATACCTGCATCACAAATTAAATGGTATTCAATCATGCAACATCCTGTAGAAACCCATTTAATTTAGCATTCAATAGGAAACAAGTTCTGCATTTTAAAATTTAAAAGTATATTATCTTGTGTTATGACTCTCAAGCTTCAAGAGACAAACAGTTTTAATGACTGAGTATAAAAGAGTTGCTGCTTCTGAGCTCTGAGTACAGAAAATAAAATCCAGCCATTAAATACAAAATATTTCTCCCATCTCCTCGAGCTCTAGGAAAAATTCTGAATAGAGAAGAGATTCTGTACAAAAATATTTTTTACATTATCAAGGAAATGGCTTCCAGTTATCGATCTCCCTGTAGAAAACCATTTTTACTTCTGAGTAAAATCTAATTTTGTCTCCAATAGAAACCAAGCTCTCTATTTAAGCATTTAGAAGCGTTTTATTTTGTGAGGAAACATAATTTTGGCTCTCAAACTTTAAGATAGAGTCAGTTTTTTGATGGCTGTGTATGAATCAGTCTCTACTTGTGAGCCCTGAGTACAAAAAAAGTTCGCTATTGAATATGAAACAGTTCTAGTATTTCAATTATAAATAAAAAGTAGTTTCTACCATTGATATCTGAAAAAAAAAAATTCTTCAACTTTAAACCGAATGAAGTTATTGCCTTGAAATTCTGAGCTTAGAAGAGTT
>JAZBGX010003149.1:0-10384 GCA_037414775.1 Zonitis immaculata | reverse complement strand
TTTATTGTAAATTGTAAATATTGTAATATTATTGGAGTTTTATTTTATATTTTTAAGTTGTATATTGAAAAATTTTTTGAAGAATTAATTTTTTTTCATAAAATTTAATATTTTTGGTCTAATGATATTGAAAATTTGATGTTATATGTGTAGATATTTATATTCATACATATTGATGCACATGCGTACTTGAATTTATTTTAGTTCGAATGTCAACAGCTGCAACTCTGTTGGTCATACTGTCAACATTCTCTTGTGCCATCTTTTTGAATGAAAACCCATATGAAACATCAATCTAGATATATAATAGAAATCAATGCTTTACACCCACAGGAGATACAAGCAGACCATTATTAAGTTAGCGAGGAATATTAATATTTTTCAATGAATTATATATCAAAAAATTGCTCCTGAAATGCTCCATCAGAATCTAAAATTGCTCCACTCGAAAAATTATTATTTAATAAATTAAATATTGGCTACTGAAAATACAAAACGTTTTTTCAAGATATTTCAAAAAATATTTATTTTCCCAAAACGATGCTAGTACCAAAAAATTGCTCCTTTTTTCTCTATAAGATTCAATATTTAATTATTCTTGAGCTATATAGAAAAGTCAATTAAACTGAAAATCAAATAATTGCATATCAATATTTACATGACGTCATTGAATTGAGTGGGAAGAAGGAAAATATAAATATATAATATATCTGGAAATATGTAAGCTAACTGCAATGTTTATATCTGACAATGAAATAGAAAAACAAAAACAAAGAAAAATTAAAATAACTGGTACAACTCGTTCTCCATATATTTCCATAGAGCAAATTTAAAAATTCTTATCTAATAAAAAAACAATAGAAATTATAATATCATCATCAGTTCAAAAATAAATTTATTTTTGAACTGATGATGATATTTTAATGAATATCGAAACATGTATTAAATAAAAAATTTAATAATTTCAAGTAACTATTAAAATATTATACATATTTTATCAATTATAATACTTCATAATTATTTTAACTGTTTATTAGCAATTTTTAGACCTAACAATAATAGAGTTATTAAATTTTGGACTCATCTATGTGTTCACTTTTATTTTTAATAACCGCTTCACAAAGCTTCGGCAACCTAGCTAACAATTTTTTCAATGTTGCCTTGGTTAACTTCTGCCATTATTCTTGCAGTTTTCTCCACAAGTCTTACTAGGATGTAGGGTAACGTTTCCGCACCTGTCTATCCAGCTGATCCCACAATAGTTCTATCGGATTTAAGTCCGGGGACTGTGGAGGCCATATCATCAGTTTCAACACCTGTTGTTGTTGTTTTTCTTTTAGAAAGTCCTTGCATAGTTTTGATGTGTGCTTTGGATCATTATCTTGTTGCAATATGAATCCCGCACTAATTAAATGAGTTCCAGAAGGCACTACGCTATTTTCCAATATCTTTTTATAATCTTCTTTTTTAAAGATTCCTTCCATTCTTACAAGGTCTCCAAAGGTGGAGCCACCAAAACAGCCCTAAACCATCACATTCCCTCCGCCGTGCTTAACTGAAGCCACAGTATAAGCGTCATTTACTCTTTCGTTTGACTGCCGCCGTACAAAAACTCTTCGTTTGGATCCAAAAATTTCAAATTTTGATTCGTCCGTCCAGAGGACATTTTCTCAATCTGCTATTGTCCACTTCATGTGTTCTCTAGCCCAATTGAGTCTCTTCTTTTTGTTTATGGTTTTAAGAAGTGGTTTTGAGACCGCTATGCATCCCTTAAGTCCTGCGTCACGGAGCCTTCTTTTGACTGTGGATACACTGACCGGTTTATCACGATCCATATTAAACTGTACTGCTATTTCCGGTGCAGTCAATCGTCTATTCCGTTTGCTTTCAATAACTATACTCAATCTACACTCGAAGTTGTGGCTTTTGGTCTGCCTGAACGACGTTTGTTGCAAATCGTTCCTTCAGTCGCAAACTTCTTAACGATGTAATCAATAGTTTGCCTTGGTATCTTCTGCAGTCTTGAAATCTCACGATTACTTTTACCGAATTTATGAAGGCCGATTATTATGCCCCTGATCTCTTGGGAATATTCCTTAGTTTTTCCTATTTTCTTCAAAAAATAAAACTGAGAAATGAAAAACAAGAAAATATTATTAGACTTTAAGTAATGAGCTACGGAGAGCGTGTTTTCTGGTCAAATGACATCAGATAACTAGCGTAATAATATTTGTTGTTCTTACTCTACATTTTAGCTACGTTTATCTTTCAATAACTAAATCAAAACAAAACTGCGACTTTAAAGATTAGCTTCGAAGAAGTTCCGATAATAACAGTATTTTGGTTTAATGACCGAAAGCCAGCAAAAAACAATAAGATGTTTACGATTGTACCGTAGATACGTATTTTGCGCTGTTATACAAGCAATGAAACCTAATACATGATTTCTTTAAAATGTATTGTTTGTAACTTTAACGAAATGCAGACGGCCAAATACTTTTGAGCGTTACTGTATGTATATCTGTATAGATATAAAACAATTACCTAAATTTTCAGTATTCATAGGCATTTCTTCACGTCTTTCTTGAGTTTCACAAACAAGATGAATATGTTTGCACAGGTTCCATCTAATAGAAGAATCTATGCAAGTACATGAAAACTGATGTAAGCATGTATTGCAATCAGTGCTAACCAATTTACATCCGTCGCATGATTCTCTAACCTTTTCCACTAAATATATTGCCTGACACGAAGATGATGTAACTTGCCAGCCATACTCAGCTTGATTAACTAGGTTCTTATCTAATGTGCTACTTTTCTTATGCCTATCTCTCAGAATTTTTATTTTACAACATAATTTACCTTTGTAGTCCACTATAAGTGAATCATACAATCTATCACGACAAATATCAGCAAAGCATTGATAGCAATATCTAAGCGTTTAACATGCTTGCCTTCCAAGTACAAATATTTGATTGTCTTATGTAGCCTTTCTTTATGCATATTAGTATTTAATCCTGTTTTCACTCGATAACAATATGCTCAACTTTCTTTTTTTGTTATATAATATTTTTGAAATATTCCAAAAAAGGTGAAGTAGCCTCATCTTGAGATAAGAAAATTTGGAATTCTTCCAATAGCCTCAAAAATGCTAACTGATCAGTTTCTTGTAGCAACATCCGTAGGTTTTTGTGAACATTGGCTTAAAGAAATGAATGGAACATGTTATTGTCTGTAAAATAGAATTTTCCCTACATAAACATTGTTTATTTATTGTTTACATACAAGGTGAAATTTCGATTAATTATAGTCAACTACCTGTTTTTCTTTTAAATCTACTTTGTTTAGGTCTTTTCTCCAAGATCGGTCAACATGCCACGTACAGTTAAGCCTAAAGCAATAACACTAAATTTTCACCACATTTAAATGTGAAAAACTATTTATGATACCTTGCTTCGGCGGGCGGCATTTTTCGAAACCAAGCATTATAGTACTCCTGTGCCATATCTGACATAAACACTTTCGGTTGATTTGAAATCCTAGTCTTTCTTTAACGCATAAAAAAAAATTTACTCAAAACTTCTTCATCATTCCTATTTGTAATTAGAAATGCACATGGAAAATCCTTCCTTAATTGATCTAGAACTAATATTGTATGGAGTTGAAATCCATAAGGGTTTAATCCATGTGTTCCATCAACACCTATACAGTCACCACAGTATTTTTTAAGGACTTCTTCTTGACCGCTCGTCATAATACACAAAATAAAATCATCATTTTGAAAGTTGTCTTGAACACAGTTCTGAGGTTTATAATATAATACATCATCGCCCATTTCACAGATACAACTTTTGATGCTAAGTAAATCATTTCTGTGCCTTTTTCCATTTAAATTATATGTTTGTTCAATATTGTATAAATCTTTTTTATTCAAAAGATGAATACGTTGTAATTCACTTTCAACTAAAGAATCTCTGATTTCATCTAGAATCGACTGAAATGGTACTTTCGTAGCTATTTTACTTGCTACTTATTCTCTTTCAAGTTTCGTTAAGTGTAAATGTCCTAAATCTAAATCATGCCCTACATGTTTTTTTTTGAAATTTAACCAAATATTTGTTGAATATACTCCAGCCGTAGACGTTTTATCGAAGTAAATATCTTCTTTATTTGTGGATACTTTCTTATTTGGCTCACTCAATGGAATTATATCAGCTTTATTATAAAGAGCGATTGCATATGCCATATCTTGGGCTATATCGATGAATTGTTGCAATTAGCTTGTAATATTCTCATTCATAGTACTCATTACGTGAACACCAAAAATTCCAACACAGATAGATAAATAAATAAATAATCATCATAGAAATCTTAGCTTGTATATTATCACAGTCGTAAACTTATCACATTACCTGCCATTATTCTTTTTGTTTCGTACCAACCCTCTTTGTCTCTGATTAGGCATTTCTAAACACCGTACATACTCCACCACCTGCCTCGTACCCTTGTTCATTACAGAGGGGGCAAAACATTTCGTTATCACAGTTCTGTTTTTGATGATCTGGCTTGCCACATCTCTGGCAAGCCTTACTGTGGTCTTCGTTTTTGTAAGTGGATGCTCTATGGCCATATTGCCAGCATCGATAGCATTTTACAAGGTCTATTCTTTCTAGAATCTTACTAATCGAGAGTCCAACTCTTAATTTACCAGCTCTAATTAGATTATTTCCATCGTTCTCTTCTACTTGGACCACCGACATCTGATTACCATTATTCAAGGGGCGTATAGTTTTAACCTCTACGCATTCTAAGTTTGTAATACCAGATTGTAGAATGACTGCTCTAACCTCAGCTTCATTTGCAGTCTCGTCAATTTCTCTAATATGTAAGATTTTTTTTCTATAATCTTTCAATAAATGAATTTTCTTTTCATTCATAATATTTGATATCTTCTGTTTTACGCTTTCTGCGTCCATATTTATATGAATAAGAAGGTGCCCTTTATTTGTTTTCCTCACACCATGCACGTTTTTCAATGAATTTTTGTCTATAAGATTTTATTTGAGGTTTTTGAGGACCTCAACATAACTACTTCCGCCAGTTTCGATCATGATGGCTTCTCCCTTAAATGTTCTTTTGTCCACTTTCGGGCCATTTTCTTTTTTCGGGATACTGATGCTTATTTTTAAATCGAAATTTATAAAAACGGCTTCCGCCATCTTTCTCATGATTTAGGGCTGTATGCCTTGAGGCAGTGTAATCACCACCTCCTTATTCAAAAAATTCTCGAACTCTTGTTTTAAATCATTCAGTACATTATAAACATCTTCAATATTACGGCCGTCTTGCCTTGATGGATCAAAGTACGTTGCTATAATATTCTTCTCTCTAATTTGCAAGCCACTTTCAAGATCTTTATATTTATTCACTTGCTCCATCTGGATATAGTACCCCCATTTCTTTTTGACCGGCTCGGTGTCTTTCAACTCTGGAGACTTTTCGAGTATACCTTTACACCATTTGGTTCTACGTTCTTTCACAATATCACAAAAGAAGACACAGTTATCGTGTGTATCCCTAAGAGGATTACCGACGATCAATTTGGTTTTAGTAAAACTCTCCTCCGTCCAGGTTTTTGACAAGATTTTTTCTAAATCCTCATAACTTCGAATTTGATAATATCTAATGTTAATCTCTTTTTCTATCTGAATTTCAGCTAGGCGAGTAGATTCCACCTTCCTAGCTTCTATTAGCTGCCGTTCAAGCTTATCAACTTGATTACGACATATTTTATTTTCTTTAACAACTGTATTTGCTAAGAGATTTAACTCCTTAGCCATTTCTTTTATTACCTTATGTACGTTACTATTCTCATTACAGAATTGTTTTAATTTAACTAGTTTTCCTTTCAGCTTAATTATCGCAGAGCTCGGCGCTATAGAGCTTTTTCTCTCAGGGCTCTTTCTTGCCTTCCGCTTTCTAGAGTTCTTAGTGAGAATAAAGCTATCATCATCACTATTTAAATCCACCTCAATTACACTCAAGTCAAAGTCATCAAAATTACTAGTTCCGCCAATGTCATCATCATTATTGTTTTCGCTAGGAAGCGTCCTTTTAATGGATTCCTTCCTTGCAAAACGTTTGGATATTCCGTAGAGAATAGCGATTTGTCATCCAGGGGTTTACAGTCGGCGCCGAGTGTGACCCCACCACTCGACGCTCTTTTTTCCGAGGCTATTTTCTTTATACCACTCATTATTTTTTTGCCTTTTAAGGCTACGGCCAGCCTGTGAGGTGTAACCAAAATTCCACGCACCGCAGACCCCCACCGAACTGCTACTATATTTCACAGTTATGTGATGGTATTAAAACTAGAGCTGCCAGAAACAATTATATTTTATTATCAGCTTTAATATAGATCATTGACAACTGGTCCTTGCTCATGTTGTACCATCTATTTATATGGCTAATAGCCACACTCCCACACATTCTTCCCTTTAATCTTTTTATTTTTACAAAGTCCTCAAGATAGTTTGGAGGTTTTCCAACACGTCCATATCTAGATACATTGTTCGGTCTATCGTGACTCTCTCTATTTTCGCAATTTTCAGTAATAATAGGTGGATGATCTGACGAATCCACATAATCATCATATGTGGTATTTTCAATTTGCGTTTTATTTGAAGTTTTCTTTGTGTGTATACTATTTCGTCGGTCACCTTTCCATTTGATGTATCCATTTTATGGCAGAAGCCAAACTGGTTGTTGGACAGGGGCGATTTTTGATTCAACTCTTTCTCCAGTCTATCCAGTAACAGCGATTCTAACAATTTTTCCATTGTATTCAACAGGGCGATTGGACGGTACGAATTCTTATCTTCTGGAGATTTCTTGGGTTTTTCGATGAACACAATCCTGGCCAGTTTCCACTCATCTGGGATTATCTTTGTTTCCAACACCATGTTGTAGGTATTCATTAACAAAGTTGGCTTCGTCTTACAAATTATTTTTAATGTTTCGGATGTCACTGCATCTAACCCAGGAGCTTTGTTGTTTTTCAGTTTTGCCGCCGCTGATTGTAGCTCTTCTATCGAAAATTGATCATATCCAGCATCATCATCAGATGGATACGGCCAGCATATGGGTGGGTGCGATGGGAACAATCTCTCGATCATTCCACGTTTTTCTTCAATGGTAAGTTGGGTTTTATTTGCCATGATTTTCATTGATTTAATAACGATCTTGTATCCATCACCCCATAAATCATTCTCGACGGAGTTAATTAAATTGTCCCAGCATCTTGCTTTGGAGGTTTGTATTAGTTTTCTGAGTTCTTTTCTTGAATCTTTGTACTCTCTTTCATTTTCAGATCTTACAGTTTCATCCAGTATTCTGTCGGAACAGCTACGTAAGTATTTTCTTCTTTTTAAAATTGTTTGTTTTCTTTTTTCTTCTATTTCAGGATTCCACCAATATGGCAGCTTGTTGTCGGTTAGTTTTATTTTTGTTGTTACACTGCTGTTCATTTGTTTGACACATTCAATTGTTTCATAAGGCGTTCTACAACAATCAGCATCAGGTAAGTTTTCCAATATTTCTTGCAATTTTACTTCGTTGATCTTTCCATTTATATATCTAATTGCAGGTTTTGGTGGTTTATCTGGTTGAAAGTCTATTTGGAAGTAGATAAAGTTGTGGTCACTCATTGCCTCGTTGTCTGCAAGCACTTTCCATTGTCGATTGTATATTAATAAATCTTCAGTGACAGCTGTTACATCTACATAGGATTTGCGGTTGCCAACTTGGAATGTAGGGGCCGTGCCTTCATTAATGGTAACCATTCCAGCTTGTGCAAGGCATTCTGATGAGAAATGGCCTCTTCTGTCTGTTTCAGGTGCTCCCCATACCGTCGATTTACAGTTCAAGTCAACGGTGATTATTATCGGCTTGTTCCATTTCTTGATATCAGCCATTAAATCGATCAAATAAGTTTGACAATCATCGAATGGGATGTTTGGGAGCAATAACAGCTATATATTATAAAATTTTTAAATCCAGTCCATAAGGCACCATTTAATTTGCCGGATTTTAAATAACCATGATTATTCGATTTTTGAAATATTGCCGCATCCACTCTGTTGTCAATCAACCATTTACCATTCTTCATTAGTTTTTTATTCGGTTTAGAGACCACAATCAAATCTACGCTCATTTCTGCTGCAGTTGCAAACGCCAGGTCGTGACCAGTTCGACTTCGGTTTGTATTGATTTGCAAGACTTTTAGAGCCATATTAATAAGTAAATAAATAACACATCTCTATCACGAATATCACAGCCTCGGCATAATAGTTCTATTCCATAATTGAAATGTATCACAGACCATATAGTCACTAAATATCACAACCTCAGCTAACAGAGATATCCATTTCACCTTTCCCGAATTACAGTAGACATCACCATCCATATGGATTATATTACAACTTCGATTTGTTGAACTATGTACATTATAAATCAAATACATCATCCCTGATAGTCCTAAGCCCTCTTCTTTTTTCATTCAACGCTGCTCTAAATTTTGGGCACTTCATACTGCCCATTTTATGACCTTTTATGCTGCACACCGGACAGTGAACCTCGTTTTTACATTCTTTCGTTAAATGCCCATTTTCACCACAGTTGAAGCAACTCTTCGATTTGTCTTCACTTCTTGTGCATTCTGCAGCCACGTGTCCATAATTCAAGCACTTAAAGCACTGCAATACTGTGATCCTTTCTTCGATGCGTGCTCTTACTTGTCCAATTGGTATGAATTTTTTGAGTATTAGATTTTCTGCTGCCGTTAAGTTAATCGTTACTGTAACTGTTTGTGTGTCATTTCGTGTTGGTCTCATGTCTCCTATATTGATAAATGTCGGCTTTTCTTCAAGTGCATTATTCAATGCAGCTTCTACCTCCTCTTTTGTAATTGTAGCATCTAATTCTCTAACATATAATGTTTTTCTCTTTTCTGTCTGTCGAATTTTGGCTTCTTTAATAGCTTCTGTCAATGTGGTTTTGATTTTTTTTGTTGCAACGTCATCTTTATCTGTTATTATTATCAAGTCTCCATCCTTCGTGCTTCTTACCTTTCTAATTTTTTTCTTTTAAGTACTTATATGATGCCGTTCCTGGCCCACTTTTTGGCGGGAGATTTGAAATTTTTAGAATTGGTGGATGCGCCGGGCGAGAATGCGCGGTAGGGCGCCGATTCTGGCCCACGTTTGGGCGGGAGGTTTGAATGTTTAATTCTGGTGGATGCGCCGGGCGGACATGCGCACTTCGTGCGGCCAACTCGAAGGCGGGGACTTCGGATAGCCATATTCGCTGGCCGGACATGCGCACTAGAGAATATGATGGGGTTGGGAGAGGTTAAAATTTGTATATAAACCCGTGCGCACGATCTCTCATATGATCATAATGCCAGTTCCTGTGAGATTCAAATGTAAAAAGTGTGGTGGGGATTGTGACGTGCCTAACAATACCTGTATACCCTGTTCATTCGAATCAATTGTTAGGTTAGAAGATAGAACGAAACACATCCCCAGTTATTATTTCAAAAAGGGAGGGGACAAATAGAGATTATAAATAGAGAACATTAGGTACAATCGCTCATAACACTTGAGTTTCCTTAGTGTCATACAGCGAATTAAGAAGAGTAAATTATGAGTTCTTTCATTGAAGAGGTTAATGTTTCTCTGCATGTTATCCCCTTTGTCAATATCAAATTGTTGACGGTTGGGGAGAAATTTGAGGTGCTTGATTTTGGTCGGATTAATACAAAATATGGTGAAAGAGTGGTTGTTGAAAATACGGAGTTCAAATCAATCCTGCTGCAACGTTATACTGATCGTTTCACTGAAGAAAGAATCGAGGAATTGAATAAACAGCTGGATAATGGAAGAGTTATTCACTTCGCAAGTGAAGCAGCTGTGGGAAAAACAACCAACGTTAGAGTCTTCGAGTCTGATAATAATATAGTAAATAATTCCATCAATGAAGAACAGAATGGCAGCAACGTGGGTAAATAATTTGACTTCAACCTTGAAAGCTCAAATCAAACTTTTATCTTGAAATGTTAAAAAATGTATTTTGTGCCTTGAGGTTCTATGAACAGAAGAGAACAATAAAAACTTCAAGTGTAATATTTATATATAGGACTTCTAATAAATGGATCAATATTATGTATTCGTTTACATTAATAAAAAGTTGATGAAATTAAAGTTATTGTTTTTTTCCTTCAATTGAACATGCAAATGGTCTAGATATAACAAAAACAATATTAGGAATCGAAGACAACTCAAACTCATTATTGGGATAATTTATAATATATTTATAATTGTCAATA